>VNKB01011795.1:0-26034 GCA_008042735.1 Drosophila leontia
TTGTAAATTTGTTCTAAACGTTTAGGTTTTGTTTTTCAGTTTTAGTTTCTACGTATTTACAAAGATGTTTTTTTTTCAAATATTTGGCTAAAAATTAATCCAACTTGGTGCTAAAAATGTTACTTAAATCGTTCCGTTCAATATAATAACTGACTTTATTATTTGTTTCATAACAAAACGGGTTTAATTACTAGTCTCAATAATAGTTAGGCCTATAAACAGTTTCCGTTTAGCTAATATCTTTTTTCCATTCTCTTTTTTTGATTTCACAAAATGTCTCCTTCTGTAGCAAAACTTCAACGAAATGTCTTAACTTTTTACAATTGATTTCATGGACGTGAAAGGAAAGTAGCACTCCTTGCTCCGTGTCCTGGCTCCTTCGTTCCTTCTCTGAGTTCTTCTGGGCTTGTGTGTGGGTGTGTGTGTCTGTGGGTGGTGTGGGCATGAGCATGGGTGAGGTATGTGACTGGTGTGCGTGTGTCTTTCGACGCTAGTTGATGTTAAAACGTTGCGCCTAGAAAAGTTTGCGTTGTTATTAGTTTATGGGCGTGTGACTGTGTGTGTATGCGTATTCGTGTAAGTGTTCATATATATATGTGTGTGTATGTGTGTTTAGTATTGTTACATTTAAATTAAATTTTAAACTAGGCAACAAATTGAATTTGTTGAGTATTTTCTTTACTTTTCCCCTATGCTGTTTTCGTTCTTGTCTTTTCTATTTTGTTTTTGGCATTCTTCATTTCTTACTGCTAAATGAAAGTATTTGTTGCTTAGACTTTCATTTTTAGTTGAGTTTTTCTTGTTTTTTTGGTGCCTTGGTCTAAAGGAATTACTAGTACGAGATGCTCAGTAGTTCTTCTTCGGTGTCTACCCGGTGTTGGATATGCATTTGGGAGGACGTTTGGCAGGACATTACACACACTCGGTGCCCGACTCAACGAGGGGTTTACTATGCTACAGGGGGTTAAAACAAATATAAATTTGGGTTAGTTGAGGTTGTGAATATAATGATAATAAATAAATTAAAAAAAAAAAACATAATATAGAACCAAACAATTACAGAGATAAGTTATTCAAATGCATAAGTCTGCCATAGAAATAATTATGGTTTTAAAATCTAAAAGTAATATTTTTGTAAATAATATTAACCACTTTTTAAAGAGATTTAAAAACCCCTGAGGGTAAAATATTTGTTAAAATGTTAACAAAAAACCTTAAAATAATAAAACATAATTAATACAAAATATTAAAATATTAAAATACACATATTGGCAATAAATAATACAAATAAAATTGGTATTAATTTAAAAACTCATTACTAATACTTAACCATTAACCAAAAACTAAAAAATAAATTTTCAAAAATCTTTAAAACTTAAATCCAAACTATTTAAACTATTAAATATTGTATAAAATATGTAACTTTTTAAAACCAACTAAACTAAAATTAAAATTAAATATTGAAAGAGTACAGATAATCCAACTACCCAAAAAACAATAGTAGTTCAGAGCAAAGGTAATTTTCGGTATGTTAAATAATCAAATAGAAAATAAGCCGCAAAATACCAATAAAAAAGAGATTTGGTTAGCAATTTTCTAAACGAGGATATTTAATTATAAACCGTAATGAGAACGACCAACCGCTAAGCCTGCGGCACGGATTTTGGGCGCAACGAGTTCGCTTGCTTATATGCAAATGATGTTGTTATTTATTGGTTGCTCTGTGGCAACCGAAACAGAAAATCTCTCATAATGCCACTTTGTTTAATTTCGCATAATTATTATTATTATAATTATCCATTCTTGGTTGTCTTATTTTTTTTGTTTGTTTATTAATCAACCAAACGCTTTAATTAAAAGTGACAACGAGGCAGCTGCCGCAGAGGCAAAGGTAAAAAAGAGAAACGTAATTTAATTGAAATGTTTCACTAAAATGACATATATTCTGTCATTCTCTGAGACACTTTATGGCTTAGTGAGGCAGCTGGGCGGACTGTGGGACATTTTAACGCTCCACTGACGCCATTTAATTGGCCTTTTAGTTAATTGGCCAATTGATATGCATGTTTTGATTGCATTTGCAGCTCTGCAATTAGCGATACCCACGGGCAGCTGTCGATTGTGAACTCAAAGAGCACATTGAATGCTTAACTCAATGCTAAATTAAATCATAAAGCAATAAAATAATAATTAAATTGTACACAGGAGGAGCCCAACAACACACCGATGTAATATAATATGCTAATAATAATGCTCTAATATTTGTTCGGCGACCACAACTTACCGGTTTTAATGACTAAATTGGGACCGTGGTTTCGTTTTGTTTCGCTCGCGGCATTTAAAATTCAAATATAATAGTTGGATAAACGAATTTCGATTAAATATATATAAGAGTCGCCAGTCTCGAGGGACGAGACTCTGTCACAACAATGTTTTTAGGACTCGCTTAAATCTGATCTATCAGCTATTTGGATCAACTTAACTTAGCCTAGGATACAGCTATGATACGCATACACTTGGCCATCTATATACAACATTAACTTAGCAGCTAGCGCCTAGAACCTCACGTAGCTAAAATCATTCGGATTCGTAGCCATCGGAGGGGCGGACCCGCTTACCTCCTCCTCCATGGCAGTGGCATACATTTGCGGCGTTCCGTTCTTCTGCAGACTGAAGTGATCCTCCGTGGTCTTGTGATACACCGGATTCTCAAAGTTCATCGAGTTGACCGCCCGCGTGCAACGTCTGTACGTGACCACAAGAATCTGCATAATCAAATAAATATATATTTTAATTAAATTTGAAATGACATTCAACAATAAATTCAATGAATACTTACGCAAACCACAAGAGCGGCGGACGTTAGAGATGCTATCACAATCATGGCTATTTGGCCATAGTCCTGCTCTTGGTTCTGGGCAGAGTTATTGGTCTTATTAGTTGTGTGGGTGCCATTGCTGCCGGCTTTTCCTCCAACTATTTGGAATAAATAAGTAAAAGAAATATACATATATTTAGTAAAAATATATAATAATAAATAACAATTAGACAAATATTAGGAGGGATGTGTTTTTGATAAGGAATGAAGTAAGTCCCAGAATCCAGTTAGTTGTTAAGACATAAAGTTAATTTAAAGGATATTAATACTTCAGCGTAAAATATCAATTCCATTAAAATTACCAAAACTATAGCTCTGCCTTCTATTAATCTCCTTCAAACCTTTCCTCTCTATAAAAAAAATCAATTACAAAAATAAACTTCCCCTAAAAATACAGATTTTCATCTTCACTTCCCCCCAAGCCCTTTAATTTCATAATTCCTATGACAAAATATAATTAAAATGTTGTCTTTCGACGGGCGAAAAGCAAAAAAAAAAAAGGAAGAGGAGTCCCCAGCGATGACTACATCCCGTGGCGAATGTTTCCGCTTTGGGTTTCCCTTGGCTTTACTGTCACTGACTCGGTGCGCTTTTATTTGGCGGTGCCCTTTGCTGTTGTCGTGGCAGGAAGTTGTAGGATTTTTCCGCTGTCATCATAATTCGTTTTCATATTTTTCCGTTTAGAATTTGTTCAACAGCAGAAAAAACGCACAAAGTTAAGACCTGAAGAGGGAGGGGAGCGCGCGTTCGCCCGGCAAAGGATATGAAGCCGCGCATTTAACGCGCGCCCTCAAGTTTTTCCCACTTTCGAAATCCGCCTTTTTCCACCAAAATTTTCCCCGCCTTTTATTGTTGTTATTAATTTTTGCTCTACGGTTGTCCAGAAGGGGGAGTGGGACGAGCATGTGGCAGGGAATTATCATTAAAAGTTGATAGCAGGCAACAGCTGGTCGGCATCGATTCCTCGAAATGCCTCGACGTAGGCGCGTTGATGCTGCAAATTTATTTAAGCAGCATTAACAGACAGTCAAATGGCAGGGCAAGTCGCTGAAAAGTTGCACGTTGCTGTGGCATATTAATTGCCCGATTTAGCCCAACAGTGGGTGTGTGCTTGTTTATGATTTTTTGCTCTTTTTTAAGGGAGATGATAGGCCAGGATAAGCCAGATGCTGTTTTTTATACTTTGAAACTTTTTTTTTTCTGGCAGCTTAATAATTATTTTATTGGCTTTGGATTTGGGTAGAGTAGAAAGAACATTATAAGCATCCTTTCACCTCAGTAAAACTTAAGTATTTTAGAGAGCAAAATTTATATATTTAACTATTTCATAAATTTTGATTTTATGGCTTAATGTTGGGGAAATTGCATTTATTTTTCCACAAAAACTGCTTTCCAACATTTCCATTTGCTTTTTGGTATCTTAATGCTCCTGCTCTTCTGGCAAGTTTTATGCTTGCCTATAAATGTCATATATTATTGCGCCCTCCTAATCTATACAAAATGCAATTTCCGTGCTTCACTCACGCACACATACAGGAGAGTTATGCCTCATCGCCCATTTGTATAATCCAGCACATGTGTTTTCATATTTATTTGGAAACTCCAACTCGGGATAACGCATAGCAGGTGCTTTCGGCTCTGCCACTCCTCTCGATTCCCGGCCAACGGAAGTGCCATAAAAAGAACGACAAAATGGCTGCCGTGCCACAATTTTCCTTCCCGAAATGAAATAAAAACGCATAAAATATGTTCCGTCACCTGTTTTGGGTTTATTTTGCCATGGAGAGAGCATGAGGAGGGGATGTAAACAGATTAGATAAACCGCAAAAAAAAAAAGTTTAAAACTTTTATGCAACAAAAAAAAAAAAGAAGAGAGAGCAAGTCAAAAATGGTGTGGCATGCAAATAAACAAAATGGCGGCTTTGCTGCCATGTCTGGCCCGCCCGTTCCTGCTCTGTCTTCACATCGAAGGCAATATGCAGTAAAGTTAGAGGCAGACAATAACAATGGCCCCGGACTGACCGAACTGCAGGCAAATGAAAGTCATAAAATGCTGCAAGGAGCTAGAGTAGAAACAGCAGCTGTTCACCCAGTTTTTCTCTGTATTTTCCCGCCATTTTCCCCGCATTTCCCTCCACCGCCCTGAGCTTCATTTTATGTGGTTGGCTATTAAAAACGCAGTCGTTACTTCGACGGCTCAAAGTTTATGGTTACTGAGGTCTCGGTCTGTCCAACTGCCATTTCCCCGCCTTGTGTTTCGGTGTGTGTCTCTGCCCCTCTCTCAGGGGTATTTGCGAAACTTTGCCTGCGCTTAATTAAGCAATTTGAAGTGGCCAAAGCTGGTCATGGAAAAAGTAGCGCAAACCGCTAATTGAAATTGCAGTTATGCCGGCCGTCGTCGTCGTCGTCATCATCATTGGCAGGGCTTGGCCATCTAATTGAAATAGTCCTTAACTAGTTTATAGTTATTTACTTGGCCCAGCTTCTGCAAACTTTTCTTGCTCGTTCTCCTTTGCCATGGCTTAAGCCCTCGTCGTTGTCGTCATTATTCTGCCACAAATGTGTTGCAGTTCAAGTCCGCCCGTGAGTCCCAGAGCTGATTAGCTTTTTCCACGCAAAGTACACCCTCTGCCAAGCGACCTTCAAACCCTCGATTCCGCCACTATGACTTCTTTAAACTGACGTAATTAGGCACAATTGTGCGGGCTTCTTAGTAAGCTTTCGCAGGAAACTTGATTTCATTCCATCGTAGGCATGACAACGTGTATTTAAGCATTCACTTCTAAGCCGAAGAAGCAAATAGGAGAGGCTAAGGACAAAAAATGGCAGGGATTTTAAAATAAAATCTCATAAAGTTGAGGGTTTTTATATCTCACAATTGCGAAGCCACACCAAGGCTGGTTTAATTGTTATTCCAATTTGGCTTTGGGGTCACTTAACTAAGACGTTGTTTGCTTTGTGAAATTATATTTAATTAAGTTTGCAATTTTATAAACATTTTATAAATTCAAATTTTAAGAATCTCTCTAATATTAAATATATACAACACATAAATGCTCAAAAAACAAAGACTCTGCCATCAAAGACAAGATTTATTTCTTTTTAAAAAAAATGTTCAAGTGTCTTCCTGCTGCCCAAGGAACCAGACCATATACCCTTTATTAGCTTTATTTATTCCACGAAAAGAAGCCAGCTCCAATTTGGTTGCCAACGCGAAATATCTTTTGCCGCTTTTCATTCTCGTTTTCAATAATGGAGGACCGTTCAATTTGGCATTCCGATTGATCAAAGTGTGTCTGTCTGTCTGTCTGCCGGGAGGCGGCTAAATTTGTGTTTATTAAAAATAATGATACGGCATTTAGAAGAGGCGTACAGGCCACGCACACAGAAGGTTCTAATTTAAATCAATAGCAACAACGATACGGGATCGAAACGGACACACACACACACAAATACACACATTGGAAAATGGCAGAAAATGGGGAAAAATGGGAGAAATGGTTCTGTGGTATTGCATATTTTTTGGGATAAACCACGCCGGCTAGATGGGGGTAATTTATTTTGCTCCAAAGCCGGCAGACCGAATGTCGACAGTTCGAGGTGTTGACAGTGCCAATTTGCTGGAGGATGATGATAGCGATGATGGCGATGACGAATTTCTGGTTAAACTATTTGCCATGCTCCATGTCACCCCATGTGTTGGTGTAGCATTGGTGTAGTGTTGGTGTTACTATCGGTGTTGTTGGCGTTGGTGCTTATGTACAATTTAATTTCATGGCGATTTGTTGACGACTCTCCTACAGTCTGTCGCTGATATGTCAGGCGGTTCAACTGCTGGCTGCCCTTCGTCTGCGTCTGCCTCTGCGGTTGTCAGCCGTTCATCATTCCCGCTTCCAACCGAACTCCCATCCCCCTTCCCATTTCCATCGTCATCGTCATCCTCATTCGCATCCTCGCATCCATGTCATTCTGTCAGAGCAGTTTGCAAATTGCAAGGAGAAATTCGCCGGGTGCGGGTAAGTGTGCTGGATATGGAGCCCCGTTTAAGCTGAACAGGAGGAGGAAGCCAAGGGAATCTCTGGGATGGCGGTGCTGCCATTAAACATGTCACCAATGGCTCCTTTCTCTTGCGGTTTTTACAATGTCTGTGCATGTGTGCGCGAGACCCGATATTTATGTTTTACGCTCAGCTCGTTCGCATTTTGCAAACTTTTTGTGTATGTGTGTGTGTGTTCATTTTGAGTGATTACGTCGATATCATTGATGTTGATTTATGATGATGACTATGGCTGTATGTGTGCATACATCTTGCTTGAGAAATTGTGACAAAAAAAATTAAAAATACAACAAGATGAGCAGGTAAAAACGATGTTCACACGAGGAAAGTGGACAAATGAAATAGACAAAAAACTTAAATGGAACCAACACCAGGATTGGAAGCCGGAAAAGGAAAGTGTAAGGAATTTCGTAGATATTAATATTTAGAAGGAAAATTAACCTTTTTTTGGAATATTAAAATCTGCAAAAGTATATTAAAATGGTTAAAAAATTTGTGACTTTTATAAATTTCTTGGAATTACAAATTTGAAAAAACAAATTCATATTTTTGTAAGAGAAATTCAAAAGCAAACAAATTAAAAACACAAGTATCTTTCGATTTGAAAAACTGCAATACATATTTAATAATATTTATGAAAGATATACCCTTCTTATAGTCTTGAAATTCTCAATATCACATTTTCCTAGCTCACCAAACCCTTAACCATTCAAAGACCGCCACCATTGACTTTATATAAAAACGTTTCGCATACCCGGCGCTTCACTGTGCGCATCTTGAGGTAGTCTTGTGGTGGTTGAGGTGAACGACCTGTTTGTCGTCCTGGGCACCGCTGTGCTGTTATACCTCGCTTTCGGGACACGCGCTACAACAAAAGTTAATTTCATAGATATAATGAAATCGGAAATGGCGGATACATTCGATTCAATGAAATTTGCACTGCAGTGCGGGCCACTTAATAGGCCGCAACCGCACCAGGAAAGCGTCCTGCCTCGTCCTGGGTCGACCTGGCCTGTCCGACTGACCGCAGGACACAGCAGCCATCGAGGCGAGCGAGGACAATCGCTCAGTGCGGTGCATCAATGCAATTACGAAATCCCCGCGTAAAACGAAAAAGAGGCAAAACTACTTACGATCCTCGACACACATGAGGCCGTCGGGCATCAGCTTCAGGCCCGTGGGACAGGCGCAGGATATGCGTGGACTCCGCTCGTTAATCCTGGGCGCTGGCAGGCAGAGGTGAGAGCAGTGGCCATTGACCGATTGGCAGTGGTTAACGCCATCGGGCTGGCGGTAGGGGTGGTAAACGTGGACCACCATGGGATGTTCGAGCTGCAGGAAAATGGGATAGCAATTAGTGAGAGTCCTTGTCATGTCTGCTACGTATATATATTACACATACGACATGTAAGCCTAGGTAATAATTTCTCAAACATATATCCTTACCATATGCCCCGCGGTCACGGCCTCCACATCCTCTCCCGTGAACTTGTTCGCCTTGAAGACGGCCTGCTTGTCCCAGTCGGTCCAGTAAACGTAGTCTTCGAAGGTGGTGATGGAGAAGGGATGCCGCAGGTATTCGCCGGAATACAGCACCTGACGGCGCTCAGAGCCATCGTAGTTGGACGACGAGATGGTGTTCAGCTTGCCATCCACCCAGTACAGGCGCTTCTTAACCAGATCCAGGGTAATGCCATTGGGCCACTTGACATCGTAGCTAATGATGGCAGTGCGGTGGGAACCATCCATGCCCGCTCTCTCAATGCGCGGCGATGCGCCCCAGTCGGACCAGTACATCCAGCCGTCGATTGGATCCAGGGCGATGGAACGCGGGATGTCCAAAGCATCCTGAATAAGGACCTTGCCCATGTTGCCCTCAAAATTGGTCAGTTCAATGGTGCACTTGTGGGTGTCCGTGTAGTAGACATGGTTATAGATCCAATCCACCGCCAGACCATCCGAGGTAACCGAAGATTGCTTGAGCACCACGGTCTTCTCGCTGCCCTCGTCAATGGGCGCCTTGTAGATGCTTTGCGTGGCAATGTCGCTCCAGAAGATCATCCCCGTGCGGAATACGAAATCCAAAGCTGTGGCCGCCTTGGTACTGTTCACAATCGAGGTCATTTCAGGGCGTTCGAGGGCTATCTTTCTGATGTCATGACGCCGGGCCAACAGCAGAGAGGCATGACCCTCGCTAGCCTTGCACCGAGTGTGGTTCTTCAGGACTCGCATGTATCCCGCCTCGCACTCGCACTTGAAGGCTCCGATCTCATTGACGCACACCTGTGAGCAGATACCATGGGTCTCACACTCGTCGATGTCCACGCAGCTGTGCTTATCCGCTGCCAGCTTGTAGCCTTCCTGGCACTCGCACCGATAACCCACCGCCAGGTTGATGCACTGATGCATGCAGCCACCATTCTTGGAGGCACACTCGTTGATGCCACACTTGCCGGCGGGTTCATCCTCGCCGTTGGGGCAGTCCTTCCTCCGGTCACAGACCTTGGAATTGGGGATGCACTGACCACCGCCGCAATCGAATTCGCTGGTGGCATTGCATGTCCTTGGTGGCGCACTTAGGTTGCATTTCTTTTCATCGCTGCCATCGGGGCAGTCATGGTCCCCGTTGCAGGTCAAATGGCCGGCAATACAGCTGCGATCGTCGCACTGGAACTGATCTGGCCGGCAGGTCACGCTCGCACAGTGCTCCTGAGACTCATCCTCGCCATCGGGACAGTCGGCCTCGCCATCGCACACCCAGGTCCTGTGGAGGCAGGTGATGTGATCCCGGCACTGGAACTCGGAGGCCTGGCAGAAGTTTATTGCCGGACGAGTGCAGTTTTGCTAAGAAAGGTAGAGAGAGAGTATAAATAATTTATATCTTTTCAAAATATAGAGATGTTTAATATCTTAAATGATTTAAGTATGAAATGTAGCTGACTTTTCTTCCCAGGTTTATCTTATATTTATAAATCCCCAGCCAAGATGAATCTCTGCGCGATGCAAGAATAAAGAAAGTTAAGTTTACTGATGCTACAACAGTTTGCTTTTCTTGCTAAGTGCCAACCAAATATTCAGGCAGTTAAGCCCGGTTCACAAACACACCCATATACACGGGCACACATGCACACACAAGCTCGTATATGCACTAGCACGCACGCACACACGAGTATATTGTTCCCTCTGGCCATAGCCTGCAATTTTTTGTGCTGCATGTTTCCAGGAGAATTTTGCACACTTTATACTCTTTGTTTTGAAGGCTACTTGTGACAAATAATACTATATACAATTTATATATATATTTAATACATTTAAATATATATCAAGGATTGAAACAATAAATAAATAAATATTTGGTAAATAAACTAAAAACCCTCTCCGAGATTTCACTAAACAAAAAAGGCTTTCTTTTTTACTATAATAGTAAAAGCATATAATAAAATCCTTTAAATATTTAAATATTTGTATATTTATCTATAAAGTATATACAAAAAATTAAAGAGCAAACAATAAGCTACATATTCGTATAGCTTTCTATAGTTCCTCTACTTTTATTGTTATTCCGGTGCCATGCAATTTCGGGCTCCATCCTACCCCCACTGACAACAAAAGCCATGCGTCATACATATAAATGCTTATGGGAAACAGTTGCCGACATGGTCCTCGTCGTCGTCGTCGTTGCCAGTTTTGAATAATGCTCGCGTCCTGCATAATTTATGCTTTCCTAGCTAGCTTCATATAAATACATATTTATATGCGAGCGAATGTGTGTGTGTTTCAGTGTGTGTATAGGGTTTGATAATGTGCTCATATCAATTTTCATTGCAAGTTTTAAAAGGTAAGGGAGTCAGAGATTGACAGGGCAGCAAAATATGGTGAATATTTTAAAATTAATTTAGAATTATTTATAAAAAAAGACACCCAAACAATAACAATCATTTAAAAATTGTATATAAAATAAAAGAAACTGAACAGTACTCACCATCTCATCGCTGCCATCCATGCAGTCTTTATCCCCATCGCATAGCCACTGTTTGGGAATGCAGGTACCGCTGGCACAGGTAAAGGACTCCTCGGCACACGTGTGCCCCCTGTCGCAGCCCTTCTCATCCGTTCCGTCGCCGCAGTCGTCGTCCTCGTCACACTTGAAGCGGTTCTGGATGCAACGTCCATTGCCGCAGGTGAACTCATCCGAGCGACACGTTCTATCTGCACGAAGGAGGTCAGTCGAACGATTAGCTAGGATTCTCCAAAGGGGTTTTGCGGGGAGGATTCGTTAGCTGATTAGTGAGTGAACTTGATGGTATGTCATTTGGTATGATTTTTGGTATGGGAACTACAACAAACAAGGCCAGTGGAGTGAACTTGGAAGAGAACCAACACCATTACAAAAAAATTGCCAGCAAACAAACAAAGGAAAGAAATAAGCAGGGCGGGGAAAGATGTGAAAGTGACAACAACAAAAAGTAAAACAACAGCGCAAACACAGCAAACTAAAGCTTATCCTATGTGTGTGTGTTTGTGTCCGCGTGTGCTTGTGTTTGTGTAAATATTTGTGCTTTATTGCAGGCGAGTTTAAGCATGGCATTACACAATTTCCACAGAAATATGTGTGTGTATATACTCAAGAGCTGGGTAAAAAGAGGAGAAAGTAAAGTGGGATAGTAAGAGTATATATAGAGCAGGTTAAAGCAGCCAACACCAAGCAGAGTGTATAAGTACAGAACAGATAGAAAGCTAGCATTGATTTGGTTTTGGCTTACTGCACTGGGCCTCATCGCTTCCGTCGCGACAATCTTTGTTCTGATCGCACATCCAGGCCAGGGGAATGCACTCACCCTCGCCCGACTTGCAGGCGAACTGCTCAGGCGAACATGTCTGGCTGCCTAAAAAAATAAAACGGGAGGATATTTGGTTCACAAGTGTTTTGAAATGAAAGAAAATCGCAGGAACAAGATAATGTCGGCAAGCCGAAATTTAGAAATTATTAAAAGAACCTCTGATTGAAGTTCCTGTAATTATAATTTAAATTTAGGGAAGAAAATAAATCCTGGGACTTGTATTCTTTAAAGAATATCTCCTTTACAGTTTTATTTCCCCAAGCCTGTAAGATAAGGACACCAAAAATAACCCTCTAACTACCCAGCTAATGCGATTTGGCATCTCGAAAGACATTGAAGCACCAAAGGGCGACGCCTTAAAGTAGGCAACCGAGTGTTGTCCTGTAATTAAGTTTATAAGCAGCTGCCAAAGGGGGGCGGGTCGGGGCGTTGCAGGAACTACTCTGGAAGTAATAAACATAGTTGTCATGCCAGCACACACACACACACACATTTGGGGGCTAAACAGTTGGCATTTTATCTAGGCAGTAATTAAGACATTATCAGCCAACACTCCATAAAGTTAAAACGCACACATGCGTATGCATTAAAGCAATTATCGCACACACACACACACACACTACCCCTTAACAGGGGGCAGGAACCTTCATTCCAGAGAGGAGCGGACATTAAACAAAGCTGACAACACTCCCAGCCACCCACACACACTCGCACACTCGCATTAAAACGCTTGTGTTTAACCCTTAATGCGTATTAGTATGCCAGTTCTTCGGGCCTCCCTTTCGTGCTTTCTTTCGCATTCTTTTCTCTTGCGATATGCGTGTGTGTGTTTGTGTGAAATGGAGGTCCTTTGTGTGATTTTCCCTGATATGATTATGTACATACATCCCGCTGTTCCTGCTACTTGTGTGCGTGCGAGCAATAAAATCCTATGGCCGAAAGACACACACATGTACGAGTATTTGAATATGCTTTTTGGCGTTTTGTCTACCTTTTGCTTCGGATTTTCCGCAGGAGCAGCAGCAGGATCCTCGCATTTTGTCTATTTGTTTACCGTTTACACGCGCGCATGGCGTACGGCGGAAATTTCTGACATGGTTGCAAATAAATTAATTTATTATTATTTTGCTCCGGTGGTATTCGCAATTTTTGCGCGGTTGCTTAGCATGTACAACGCGTCGTATGCGTGATATGCCCTTAATTGGAATTTACTGTGACCAGCTTCCCGAATATATTCGTTGTCGTTCGCCAGCCGAAATATTTCCTAGACTGGCGACCCGCGGATGCCAGCAAAAGCATTCCAGGGATTCCTCAATAATTTGCTTGTTCCTCTTTGTTAAATTTTGAATTTTGATTTTAAATTGATTTGAATTTCCTTTTAAAGTTTAGCGAGTCTTTTCTGTTTCTGTTATATGTATATTATTTCTGAATAATTCTTATATTATTCTCTGAATTCCGTACTTATCAGTATTCTTTTGTGAATATTTCTCAGTATTTAGATAAAATATTTTCATTCATTTTTTCTTTATTTCATTCATTTTTTAAAATTCTTACTAATTATCATATTTCCGCTTTGAATCATTTTTGTTTGGCAAATTCTTTAGTCATCATAATTTACTGATATCTTGCACATATATTTGTCTTTTCTTTAATTCTTTTGTATTCACTCAATTTATTTCTAAATATTCCTTTAAATTTCAATAAAAATTTCAATAGGTTTCTTTATCTCCTTAAATAAATTTCCGTTTTAACTAGCTTTTCACTTTTCACATTCTGTGAAAAAATATATTATTATTACACTCAGCAGATATTTTTTCAATTATCCAATATCGTTTTTCCAGCCATAATTTATGGCTTCATTAAATTTCCCAATGCTGCGGCGCATTCACCGGGGTCCTTTTCCACCACATGTATGTATGTCCGTATGGTACTCTCCATTTTTATCCATTTTGAGGTAACTACTTGGCTGAATGGACGACGACGTCTCATTCCCGTGTGGCCATGGGGACACAGCTCCAGCTTCAGCTCCGGCTTTTGTAAGCCATGACAGAATCAATTTGCTGTTGTGGGGTCACAGTCAATGGACCACCGATGGTCCTTGCACTCCTTCCCTTACCCTTACATACACATTGTATTCAATGGCATTTTCTTGTTATCTGACGCCAGAGCGTATATACTTGCAATTTGATTTTAATTTTATTTAAAATGCTTTTTAGACCATGTACAAGACAAGGTCCTAGATAACTGCAACTACCCTCGACCAGCCCCGCCACTTGAAAGCCAATGAAGCTTAATGCCTTTGTGGGGCAGTTTGCGTTTGCGTTTTGTTTACTCTGCAGTTTGTGTCCTCTTTCCGAGTTTATTGTTCGACCAAGTTTTCCCCCAGAATGGTAAACAAAGTTATGAAGAGTCCGAGTGGAGTGTTAAATGGAATAAAGCAACGGGGCGGAGTTCGTACATGAAACTGATAACTGAAACTCGCCATTTTTAAAGAAGCAAGCTGTGCTTTTTACACCAAAATTCGCTTGAAATTAAGATTCACAGGGGTAACTGGGCGAAAGCAGAAATGTCAACAAGGTTTGATGACAATTTTAAAGCACATAAAAGTCATAAAAGGACGCACATATATACAGAGAAGTAACTTTATGGGCTTACAGTTGCGTTCAAAATAATTGTGATGGATGAAGGTATTATTTTTAAGTAAAAGTAATGTAAGTTGGAAACTTTTAGAAGTAAAAACTGATTTTTAATAAATTTTAAAGTTAAAATATTACATCATTGAAAATAAATGTTTATTTATTATTATTTATTTAATATTTTCTTTAATATAATTTTAACATTTTTAACCTGATTTAATCCTTATTAATTTTTGCTTTTTGGCATTAGAAATTATCCATATTTTTCTGAACACATCTGTAGCTCCTGTAATCCCCTTAGCCAAGCACTGGGCCATGAGTTCCACCATATAAACCACAGGCTCAATTTGGCGCTGCGTTCGCTGTTTGATTACCGGGTTTTTATTTTCATCAAGGATAACATCATAAAAATCGCATCATTTTTTCAATTACATCTCGCTGAAAGTCCTTCCCAGCATAAAAACATTTTTTTACTTTCCTCGTTCGCCACTCACTTCATATATATATATACATAAGTATATATACTATATAGTTTGGGGAAATGTGTCACAGACAATAAACCGCTAAACAAGTTACTGTGCGAAAAAAAATGCTTTCAGAATAAAGTGAAAAGCGGAAACTACGCTCAAAAGGAAGGGAGCCCGGGACTCAGGAGCCAGCCTAATGCATAAATACAAATTAGTTCCGCCGATGGTCACGTCGCGATATTGTCCGCAAGGAGTGACGTTAATTTATGGCCTGGTCAGTCCCCAAGTCATAAAATCCGGGCACATCTCCCAAGTTTCATGGCAGAGCAGAGAGCAGAGGGTCAGATTTCTTCCATGGGGGGCATGCATTTAAATTTCGATTAAGTGACTTTTCTTTTTGTCGTTTTAGTGATGGGGCAAATCCTCCAGTTAGTATGCAAATGTGAGGAAGAATAATTCATTCTTGTGCTTACTGCCGCATTCAGATTCGTCGGACTTGTCGCGACAGTCCTCGTCGCCATCGCAGACAAACTCCCGGTGCACACACTGCTCATTATTTTTACACATAAACATGATGGGAGAGCAACGACCCCCTGTTTATATATGTAGGTGTATTATAAAAATCAAATAAAAGTGTAAGTTTGGGTAAGATAGGGATTTATATCGAAAGGAAAAGTCCGATATATAGAAACGTGTTTCTAACTATGTTTTATTGAAATTTTAGATATGGTAAAATATCGCATTTAAAGTTAAAATATAAAATATTATTAAAAAATATCGGACAACAATTTAATAATTTTTTTTTTTCATATTTCTTGTAACATTAAAATATTATTTATCGAAATTAACTTTAACCCTTAATGTAGACATCGGTTTAATGGAAATCTTAGGGGTAATCTTCAAGTAGTAAATTTAATATAAAACGCGTTAAAGAAGGATGCAACTTATTCTGAATCGTTAAAAAACAAATTCAATTTGTTTCTTGTTATATATTATAATTTTTTTTTTAGTATATTTCTTATAAATTGATAAAACATTTAAAAGGCCTTACAGTGCCAACTCTGAGGTTGGTTTACTTTTAATTCCAGCATAAGTGCTTGGCCAACTGTTTCAATAACCGTCCTCAATTGCATTTTAAACCGATATCTACTGGTAATATCAAAAGTAATGACCAATACTTACGGCAGCGGGATGGAGACTCGTCGCTTCCATCGGCACAGTCTGCCTCCCGATCGCAGACCCATCTTTGCGGAATGCACTTTCCGTTGCCACAGCGGAATTGCTCCGTAGTGCAAGTTGATTCTGCAAAAGCAAATGTTGGAAATCAATTTTACATAACTGCCGCAGATAATGGTTTCGATAGAATATTCCCATGAATATATATATATATGGGGCATGGCTTTCAAAACTTTTTTAATGCTTGAATGGTTAACTGTGTCAAAAATAAATGTGATTTTTATGTTCCTGCGGCTGCTTCCTGCTCAGCAGCATTCGCTCTTTGTTTTATGCCCTAGTGGAAATAGTTTTCTGCCACATTTTATGCTGATTTTATTTTACGACTTGACTCGTTAAATTTCTTTTTTTTATTCCCTAGAAGAAGTGTCTTTAAAAGGCTAAGAAAATATGTATATGTATATATTGCCAATATTGTTTCCGCTCGTTTTATGTTATGTTTGTGTCTTTGAAAGAAAACTATTTGTTGAGTGATGGAAATGCAATTAAAAGATAAAAGGAATGCCTGATAACGTTAGGTTTGGTTTGTTGGGCAATTGACAGCAGAGTGTTGTAAGCCACTGTTGGCCAAAAATATTTATTGGCCGGCAGCCACAAAGTAGCAATATTGAATGGCAATAAAATTGGTAAATATCACTTTGCATTTTTAGTTTGTTTTTCTACAAAAATTGAATAAAAAATAAACTCGAAAATGAAAAGCATCGCATCGATTCATGCATGGCAATATAAGTGTAGTTATTTAAATAAATAAATAAAATATAAGAGAGACTCTGACAGCATTTTTAATAGTATGGTAAATATTCACCTAAAACTTGCAACTATATAGATATTTCTCTTGTTTATTTTATTATAAAAATTCCACCAAATATCCGTAGCAAAATGTTCAACAAATTCTCTTACAAATATGAAAATACACACGAATTCCTCAGCTTTCAAATAATTCCCGCGGCTCCAATTTCCACGTATTCATTCGCAACTCAATGCACCATTCCTTGTGGGGGCTTCCCCTAAACGTTGCACCTTTTGTAAGTGCACCTACAAGAGCGCCAACACCTTGGAGCTTAATTCAAATGAATTCCCCCGAATGACATCTGCATTTCGTTCGACATGGCTTTAAGAGGAGCTCCTCGGCTCTGCTCCCCCCCGGGGTAAAGTTTTCTCTTCGGGAGTCGTTTGCCATAAACTTAAGCGTAACTTTTGTGGCAGTACATCTCACTCCCTGGGCGACCAAAACTACGGCAGAAACTGTAGCCCCCCAGGAAGCCCCAGGAAGCGCCGGGAACCCCCTGGAATCCCGAAAGCCAAAGCCAAACCTAGGGACCCACGGGGACGCCACACAGACCCACACAGCCGCCGCAGTGCGAAAAATGCGCATCACGTTCTGCGTTTTGCGCTCGAAGGGGAGTCCGGGAGTCCGGGTGTCCGGGAGTCCCGGGAAATGGGAAATGGAAACTGCGAGCTGGAATGGCAAAAACGTTCCGTAGCGTATTTACCTAGACAGGAGCATTTAGCGCCAAAAAAAGAACATTAAAAACGGGCTGAGACTGGGAATTAGGCTGATGTGTTCCCCGCGGTGTGTGGGGGGAAATAGTCTGGTTTGTTTTATAGTCTGGTTTGGGTTTTTAGTCTCAGCTTAATGAGGAAAATCATCAGCAAAGTTTAGCGGAAATTAATACGTCTACCTTTGATTAAAGTCTATTTCAAGCAAAATATACAAGTGCCTTATTTATAAGGTCATAAATAATGTGTCATTGCCAGAAAATGATGCGGAAAATTGTGGTCATTTTCCTGGTAAGCAAAGTAAAGCACAGAGATGTATTCTTCACAAGAAATTTGTTTTTCTGGTCTTACAGAAAGAGAATAGTTAATGTTGAAAAGAATAGATTTATATTCTTAATAAAATATATTTCTTGAGATTGTAGAATATAGTATTTGTTGTGTTTCTTATCTAACATCTATAAAAACAATAGAAAATTATACTAAAAATATAAAAAAATTAAAAGACTATACCAATTGAAAATTAGAATTAACTTAATCCTAATCATTTTTCTAACACTTCACCTCCATTTTGTAAAACTTTCTAGTTTGTCAGTGTATAACTTTCTCTTGGAGTAAATCTCATAAATTTCCTTGTTTATATTTGGACAACCATTTGTGTAAGTAAGTATGTAAATACATACATATATATCTTAGTGTATGCATGAATTTTTTGTTCCTGTGCCTAAGAGCACTTTTAGCATCTGCTCTGCCACTTGCCACGCAGATGCAAACTTCATTATTTACAGTCTGCCGCGTCGCGACAACATGGAGTTTGGTGTATGAGTTGGGACTGAGCTGAACCGGGGTGTGCTCCTCGCCAGACAGGCTCTTAATTCCCGTTGGCACAGGTAGGAGGAGCCCTGGAGGATCGAGGGTGGAAAGCACAACACCCTGCAGATTATGCAATTCATTTAAAGTGCTTTTGCTGTCGCTGCGGGGGTAAAATCTGACGACACCTTGGGACACCTTTTTAAGGGCGATAATTAATGGCACACCTGGTGGTGGTGGCAACTACTGCTTAGCTATCTGAATCTACACAAATATATATTAAGCGGTAATGCAACGAAATCTCAACTGAGGGCAACACAAGTGACAAAGTCAGCCGACTTTGAGCCAAAAGCAAATACATCGAAAACTTTCTATACAGACAGACACACGGAGAACTAACCTCAACAAAGTTTTGGTAACAATGCAGCTAACTCCCTGCTGACCCCACTCCCCGAGCTCATTTACAGGCTACGTCGGCTTCGGCTTCGGCCTTAGCTTAGTGCTAGGAAAAGTTGTCTTGTACTTGGGAAGTGTCCAAGGGAAATGGGGGGAAAAGTTCTGCGGTCATTCATCGATTTGGAGCATTAAAACTTTTCTGATATTTGCCATTCTGCCAATCTCCGCTTTTCTCACTTCCTTTGTGAGGGGAAAAAAATACTTTTGTAGAATTAATGTTGAGATTAATTCGGAATTTAAGCCGAAGACATCAATGGTTATAAATTAAATATGTTGCACAAAACAACAATCCAATTAAGGTGTCACACAACCCTCTTTAATATTTCGTTAATAATAATTCTCTTGATGCCAAGTCATAGCCTAGGGCAGGTAATAAAAACACACAATTGAAAATAAAATGATGCAACATGAAATATTGGTTTTCATTGATTTCTGAGTGGGACTGGGACTGGTCCTGGGAGGTCGACAAGATGTCCTAATGAAGTTTGTCTGTCTGGCAGAGCATAAATTGAATTGTCCGATTCATTTAAACGGCAGAAGGCAGCGGAGGAAAAAAAAAGTAACAGGAATAAGGAAAATGTGAAAGTGAATTTCACTTTGCCGCCCATCCCACTTGACCCTCCTCATCGGGGAATCCCCCCTCTACGTTTGCTGTCTCTCCCTGTCTCGTCTCAATAAAAAATGAAAAATTTGTGCCACAGTTAAGGGGATTTTCCTTTTTTTTCCACTGTTTACAATTGTTTTCCTTTTTTGCCCCGTCCCCGCATTTTATTTATTTATTTTTTGCCTTTGTTTAGAGAAGTATCGTCTTCCGCACACACAGCGGGCCGTGTCGTAAAAAAAGGCTCGCCGCTTGTTGTTTATGGCACCTTTTTCCACTTTATTGAAGTTGTACTCTGCCTCAAGTATTTCAATAAAAAAAAAAAGAGCTGGGAAATGGGGCAGCTAAGGGTTTGTTTTTGGCCTGGGGTACACGAGACAATGCCATGCATCATAAATCATTCGCAGAACAGAGATTGAGAGTTGCGCTCTAATGAGGCAGAGTTTTTTGTTCCGGCCTCCTTTCTTTTCTCCATATATTGTATATATAGTTGCCATATGGCAACTGTTGCTGAAACGGGGTGGACAGACAGTGCAACAAATGGCCGCGAAAGTCGGTTTAAATTGCACTTTAAATGTTTAGCAATTTATATGCTAAATAAACTTGTTTTTCTTTATTTTTTTTGGGGGGAACGCAAGGCCAACAAATTGAATCGCAGAGTGCCAGGCACTGGTGCTGGTGCCATGAAATATTTGAAAAGTAATTCCCATTTCTGTGAATTCCTGGCGAACTAAGGATCGAGCAACTTCGATGGATTGCTGCGCTTAAAAATGTGCGGCATACATAATTTATGGGTTTCGGGGGAAAGGCAGGACAAGTCGAAGGTCTAAGGATGGAACGGAACAAGGCCAAGGATGTGTGTGTATGTGTGTGTGTGTGACTGGAGTTATCTTAGGTTTGCAGTCAGCTCGCAAAATCCAGCAAGAAGGCAAATACACATACATATATAGATGTGCCATAAGAGCGTTCTTTTTCTTCCCTTTTTAGATTTTTCACATTATTCGTGAAAGTGGAGGCGAGTGGCGGCGGGCTTATCAGCTGTCTGCTTTTTCCAAATGTGCTGCATGAATATTTATGCCCTCGATATCGAACACTAACATACCCATGACCGATATATATATATATAGCATTATATGTGGCAACAGTGTGTGTATATAGCCATCTACACCACATGCTATACAAGCTGCTTAAAAGTCCGTAAGCGTCTCTTTTTTTTTGGTGCCTCTCTCACTGGCGTATTTTGTCCTTTTGTCTCTTGTTGTTTACGCGGCGTATGGGTAACGTGGCGTATACGCAACGCGTCGCGGCAGGGCACTTAACGCTCCAAGCTGGCATATCCCATATCCCTGGATGTCTTGAATCCGCTCTCTCCCTTCCTCCCTGCCTCTGTGTCTCTGTTGTTAATGGCCATCCTCAGTTTAGTTGCCTATAAGTTATTTATTTATTTACTGACTTCTCCGCTTTGGCCTGTCGATAGGCATTATTTTTTGTCATCTCAGTGGAACTCGAATTGGGTTTATCCCCGCATCCATATCCCACACCCAGAGCCACGCCCATGCATAAAAGATAACACCCACTCTTGGAATACTTAGTACAGGCAATAACAGTAAATTGAACTTCGCTTCGTAGCGTTTAATGGGTGCCCGGGTTTTTCTTTTTTTATTTGTTATCGAAATACTTGGAAAGCGAATGATTTCCTTTAGATGTTTGTGTAAACAATTTCCAGATAATAGAATACTGAAAAATGTCAAGCCTGCTAATTGATAATGACAGCAAATAAAGCTATAATTAAGTATATATTTGCCAGTGAATAATATCAGGGAATTACCCATTAAGAAATGAAGGCTTATCTCGAAGAGAGCCTGAATTTTTTTTTATAGTCCTTGAACTTGAATGGAATGTAAATGCGATAAAAATTAATATTCATTCATAATTTAAGAGTCACTGGGTGATGTGATAAGAATAAAAATAATACAAAAACAGATATGTATATTTCAAACTGGAATTAACTGGAAGTTGAATTTGGATTTTTATTAATACAAATAAATATTCATAAATTAAAATCATTACAAATTAAGCTTGAACTTGTATATATTTATATTTTTATAAATGAAAATAAATCGCATCTAGCTAAATAAAAGGGAATAAGCGGCTTTCTTATCATCATCTTGTTACTAATCTGATTTGCTTGGAATTATCAGTCCAGGCCCACGCCCACTCACCCATTATTCCCTGTCCTAAACGGAGAAAGGTGCCACCGGCAGCCTGTAGCGGCACTAATCCTGTGACGAGTAGCAGGAAGGAGCAGCAGCCCAGGATGCTGCTGCGTATTGGTCCCATGTCGGTTCTTCGAAACTCTGACACTCGGCGGGCGTAGGTGATAATGTTCTGGCCAAAGTGCTTGGCTGAATTATTAAATTAAACTGCTGTTTATTCGGGTTTGTTGCTGTCGCGCGAATGTTTGCACTGCGAGTATGTAATCATAATTATTTTAAATGGCAGTCAAGTGGTTGGTCTGTCGGCCAGCAGTAAAAATGGCAGCCGGAAACGTCATCATCACGTCAGGCAGGCAGCACGGCCTGCAGCAGTGGCAGTAACTCAAAAGTAGGCAACAGTTTTCCCGCTTATAAACAATATGAAAATTTATGTCCGGAAAAATGTCAGTTTAATTGGTGTTTCATCGTTGTGATTTTTATTTCAAGCGTTTAAATTGAATTTATGTGTAGGATATATTATTTATTAATGGTTAATTTCACTATAATTCAATTTAGAAATTTTGTTGAGCCAGCATTTGTGTGTTTGAGTTAATTTGTGCAATTGAATATAGTTTTATTTTCTTTGAATTGCATTTTTTTATAAAACTATTTGGTTTTTTAAATTTAAAAAATATTTTTTTGTAGCCTTCCAAGCCATCGAACATCGAACATAATAGGTTTTTTCTTTATAAGCTGGCATTTATATATTGTTAAATACTTAATTATATTTTATTTATTGCCTTCCTTGTTTGCACTGCATATTGAGATATTTCTTTGTTTCTCACGTTTTCACAATTTCCCACATTTTATGCTTTAATTAAGCCACTTTTTCAATGCCTGCCAGTGTGATTTTTTATTTTGAATAATTATTAATGCGCTTTCTCGTATTATCACAACTTCACATAATCCTCGGACATGGACAATTATTTTTCAAGGGAGTTGAGAGTTAAGCCGTCGTTGAGTGTTTACATTTTATTGCAATTTTGCACTTTGACATGTCAACGGGAATTATGACGCTCACAAATTTTCACACGCGAGGGAATTTTAAATGAAATATAATAAAAATATATAAATAACAATTATGTCGGATTAAACTGCAACAAAGCGAGCAAGGGAAAAGTGTGAATATTAAGAGGGATTTTTAATGCAATTTAAAATTCAGAATTGTATCCTTGGTTTGCTTTTGGTGTCAAGTTCAGTAATCCGATTCAAAACAAAGGCCTAATGTTTGCTAAATCTCAACCAAATTATCTTAGCGGCTGTAAGAGCGTTTCTAAGAGCGTCGAAAGAGCTAAATGAAAATGTAATAAAAAGTGGCGCGCAGAAGCGTAAAAAAAAACAGAAAAAGCGGAAAAAGGAAAACACGCACACACACAAACACACTCAGGCAGTGGAAAGCTTCCGTTTTTAAGGGAAAAGCTGCTGCCGCTGCTGCCTTTTGATGTTACCGCCAAAGCGACGCCAGCAAAGTGTTTTTAGTTCGTCTGCCAACGTTTGACGGCCCAATTTGGCCTTGCCATTGATTTTTGCTGGCCGATAACAGCTGTTCGAGTTACTCTTTTTTAGAAAAAATATTTTATAAATTTTAGTTAAACAATCTATAAAATATTTACTTTATATTTTTACAAATTTTATGTTTAAAATTGTTTGTAAAAACATTTTATAAAACCACTTTGTATTTTAAACACTTCTCACAATTTGATTTCTGTACGAAATTATTTATTTTTTTGCCGCCTCGGAGTCCTGAGTTCTCCGTTATCCTGGCATACACGTCCGTTGCTTTGCAGAGCTCGACGCAGACTGAAATCAGAGTTTTGGTCCTCGTTTCATCTGGCGAGATGTGGTGCCATCCCCGCTTGGCAGACTCCAACACACAGAAGCTTTGCTGCTGGACTGATAAGAGTTCCCGGCGTGCGCACTCAAAACTCACTCACTTTGAGTTTGAATTTGAGTTTGAGTATTAGATGGAAAGCTGCTCATTGACTCGGTTTTGACTCATTTAAAATCCTACCGATATCCTTCCAATTGAGGTCTACAATTTGTGCGCAATTAGTCGGCGATTTGTCAAAACAACTAAAAATGGGAAAAACAAAACATGAAACCCCCTGACCCTCTTGTCAATAGAACAGCCTATTATAAATAATCTCGAGTGCTATAAGTGGCGTCTAATTAATCAGAGGCGCCGCCTTACTTGACTGGACGGGTGCTGATAAGACCTTATAAACTAAGTATATATATAAATTTTTTTTTTTAGAGATCCGGCTTAATCTGCTTCGGTCTTAGTTCTCATTTTCATCTGGATTGTGGGTCAAGTTTGAACCGCATTTCCTCATTGTGGGCAGAAGAACTTTAATTATGTAGAACCAGGCTCATGGTCTAGCTGTGCTCAATCCGCTTTTTGAGGCGCAATTTTAAGCTTCAGATTAGAGCAAAGTTTAAGTGCGAAAAAACGAAAAACCCCGACAATATCCGCCAACGTTAGCTTTTTTAAATATGTTTATATTAAAAGTTAAGAAAATGTTTATTTTGCAGAAATGCAATCAATTCAAATTAAACGTGATTCCTGAAAGTGTAGTAAGTATAGTATAAATTCAGTTGAAAATATTTAAAATGTAGTACAGGAAATATATATATTCGCTAGATAAGCTCCTTGCTGATTCAAGGTCTAGGTGACTGACATTTAATCAAAATAAATTAAATTAAATAAAAAGAAGTGTGATTTTATTCGCCGAAAAACAATCTCATCAACACTTAGTTAAAAATAATGGTTTGTAGTTGGGTTGTTTTATTTCTAAATGGGACAAATAAACAATAACAAATATTCAGAGCAATTTAACCAATTTAGTTACAATAAAAATACTAAAAAGAAGTTGTTTTCAATATATTTTTATTTTTATTTTTTATTTATTTATTAGTGACAAGCCTTTTCCTAGACGAAATGGGTTTACTTATCCCAATTTAATATTGATAGTAGTACAACCAGTGGCACTCAAAGTGTTTTGTTTAAATTGTAATCCAATAAAGTTTCATCGAGCTTTGGCTCTTTGAGCGTTTAAAGCCAATCAGTTTTGAGCACTTTCGAACCAGTTTATCTATGGTCCAAGCCAAGTCTAGGTTAGCATGATGCAATGGCTTAGTTGGATTGCACTTGACTTGCTTGCAGTGCCCCCGAAAAAGACTTTACTCCACTTGCCCTGGGTCTTGGTAAATCTCTAGTACCAGGCAGTGCTCAACCAAAGTCCCTGTATCTCATACTATATACACGTATATACTATATGTATATAATTGTGGCTCAGCTCGGTGCTGTGCTTAAAGACTTAACAGCCGCCACAACATGTCCAATATTTACGGCTGGCAGTGTTTTAAGCACTGCTGCCTGAAAGTAGGCAACGTTGAATGCTCGGAAAAGCCTGGCCAACGAGCTCAACGAACCGTGTTTGGAAACAGACTGGTCTGCTAACCGAACTTAAATTAAATGCAGAGCCTAATAAAAGAAATAGAGGGAATTTACAAATTTAACGAAAATAAATTCAGCTGCAGGAGCTGGAGTGCGGAGTGTGGGGTGTGGGGGGCCGAGTGCGGGTATTTTGTGAATTTCGAGTCCTGCCTACATGACACTAAATAAACAGCCAGTTGTTACTTACCCAACAGCGAAGCCAAACAAATGGCAGAAACACCAAAACCAATACGAAAGCAAACAGCACACGCAGAGGGCTTTGGCCGAGCGACCAAGTAAATGGTTAGTTCTGTGACATTTCCAAATTGAAAAACTACAAATGACTGACAACAGATTAGAGCGGGAGCGCACGTAGTTCTCTTAGGCAACAGCTGGGTTCTGGCTTCGTCCTGCCTCTGCCGTAAATCCCAATACCAAACTCAATTCTGTAGCCAGCGCTTGACTTTGTAGATCCCCAGCTCCTGGCCATGGCCACCACACACACACACACTTGTACACAAGAAAAAAATAAATAAAAAACAAGAAAGGAAGCTAACTTCGGCACGCCGAAGTTTGTATACCCTTGCAGATTGGTTTCGATGTTTATATTATAGATTTAAATGCTGAAAACACTCACAAAACAGAGTTTCATTACATTTTACCTATACTTATTATGTTTACAGTTTAAAAGTTACAGTTTTACATTCCCAGTTTTACATTTTCTCTACATCTACCGATCGGTTTATATGGCAGCTATATGATATAGTTGTCCGATTTTTATAAAATTTATACCATAATTCTAGAATAATAAAAAAAGCTTATATCTCAGAGTAGATAAACATACGTTGAAAAACAACGAAACTATAA
>VNKB01011797.1:0-24006 GCA_008042735.1 Drosophila leontia
GATACCCTCTAAAGGGATATTCAATTTTAAATATTTATTCATAATTTTATATGATAAAAATTTAATAACTCAGCCAAAAATGCCTTAATTTCAATTTGGAAAACTTTTCTGAGTTTGTTTTTATAAGTTTAACAAATCTACATTTAAAGTTTAAAAATCTAACAACTTAAAATTTTTTCGATTTTTTAAAATCAATTTTAACAATAAAATAAAACATAAAATATTGAAAAAAAAATTTTTTTGAATTTTTTCTAGCGCACCTATCTAGAACGACTCGCCTGATGACGCTGATCAAGAATATATATGGTTTATAGGGTGGGAAATGTCTGCTTCTCTCATTTCTAGGCTTCTAACTAAAATTATGATACCCTCTAAAGGGATATTCAATTTTAAATATTTATTCATAATTTTATATGATAAAAATTTAATAACTCAGCCAAAAATGCCTTAATTTCAATTTGGAAAACTTTTCTGAGTTTGTTTTTATAAGTTTAACAAATCTACATTTAAAGTTTAAAAATCTAACAACTTAAAATTTTTTCGATTTTTTAAAATCAATTTTAACAATAAAATAAAACATAAAATATTGAAAAAAAAATTTTTTTGAATTTTTTCTAGCGCACCTATCTAGAACGACTCGCCTGATGACGCTGATCAAGAATATATATGGTTTATAGGGTGGGAAATGAGTCTTTCATTGATTTCTAAGCTACTGGCTCAACCTCAAAGGTATTTTAAAATGTATTTATTTATCCATAATTTTATATAATATTTTATATTATACTTTTTGTTAAACTTAAAGCCATATTTCTCTTTATTTTCCCCACAAAAAGTTTTCTATATAAGCTTATTATTAGCCATAAAAACGAAGACATTCCTTACCCCATCAAAAGGCTGAACTTGCCACGTTCAAATTCAGCTGGAAGCTGGCCCATCTGTAGTCGCGGCTATCCGGATCACGCACCAGGCACATCAGCGGCGACTTGCCTCCCCTGCCAGGTGGCAGTTCACTGAGTAGCTGCTGCAATCCGCCGGCAGTGACATAGCCCAAGGCACAAACCGAGGCCTCCGTGAAGCTAAAACCGGCGGAACGCACATAACCAAAGACTTCACGACTGCACTGACGTCGCACGCTGTCCCTTAACTCCGCGGGATCGGTGGGCAGCCACAGGCGACACATGGTCTCCAGTTGCGAACGCACCAGCTGAGCTGTGTTGGCCGCCCGGATGTGTACCCGCCGGTTGGCCGTTTCCTGAAGGCGACGCTTCTCCCGGACTCTACGCGCTCGCAAACGTTTCAATTGCAGCTTGTGGCTTTGGCGCAGCTCCTTGCGTTCCCGTTCATTGAGATCTGGTAAAGTGGGCTCCACATGCACAGGTGCCGCCTCATTTCGCTTGAACTGATGCCAACGCTGCTTGTGATCCGCCGCTGTGGGCAGGCAAATCAAAGCATTGTCCTTAACATTACCACGGGCCAACAGACGCAAATGGATTTGGATGAGTGCCTCCTCGGGCAGGGATGCCGGTAGACATGGCCGGCGGCGTCTCTTTAAGCATTCATCAATCATCTCCAATTGTTGACGATGGCGGAGAACATAGAAGGAAGTGGCGGCGGTAGATGATGAACGCCAGTCTCTCACTAGATGTTTCCAGGGTGCACTAAAAGGACTGGCTATTGCCAGTTTTCTGTAGTTCCTGCGCTTGTTGGGCGGCAGCCGAAAGTAACGATTACGCAGCTCCTCCGCTGAGGCAGCTGACTCTTGGACTCCGGCCACCGTATCGGGTAGATGCAACTCGGCACCCGCCTCCCTGGCCACTGTATCCAGCTCCCTTAAGCCACCTGGCCTGGCACCCCACATGGTTAGTGTGAGCCAAAGGTTCATACCATAGCCAGCCGGCACAATCACATCCCAGCCGCATCCATAGGCCAGCCTCTTGTAGCTGGAATCCTGAGATCCTGGTCGTTGGATTAGTATCAAGGGTACAGCTTGCATTTCCTGCTCAAAGGCACAGGGGGAACCCGGCACTACGGCATGCTGCTGACGCAGCTGTTCATAAGCCTGGGTGGTCATGATGCCTTTGGCCAGTTGCTGGCGGTTTTCCTTGGACCAAAGGGGACTTTCGGGTAGGGTTTTTGGCTGATTTAAAAGCAGATTGCCGGGGGAGGAGCTTGGCTGGGATATGATCTCCGCCTTGGTGCGTTTCTTGGGTCTTTGGAGGCGTGGATCTACCACTTGATAGCCCATCACTAGATTGGAAAGCAGCTCGCTGGGTGAACTCAGCTGTAGAGCCGCCTGGCAGTAGTTGGCCTTGGCTTCGTCCTGGTTTTCAGTCTGTTTTGGGCGTAGGCTAGCAGCCAGGACACCTTGCGCCCGTGGTCCTGTCAAGCGGAAGCGGCTGAAGGCACGCTGCATTAGCACCAAGTGAAGAGTTTCATCCAGATTGGAGTAAGTGGGCTCCGCCTCGAAGGCCTTGGTTTGTGTCCAGAAGCGAAGGGGTTTCTCTAAAGGCTTCTTTCCATTGAGATTCTGCTTAATTCCACCTGGCACCTGATCCTTCTCCGTCGCCTTCTTCTTCGTCTCTTTCTCCTCCTTCTTCTTCGTCTCTTTCTCCTTCTTCTCCTTCTCCGTCTCCTCCTCCTCCGTCTCCTTCTCTTCCATCTCCTCCTCCTCCATCTCCTTCTTCTCCTCCTCCTCCTCCTCCTCCTCCATCTCCTCCTCCTCCAATGGCAGCTTCTGTTGCTTCTTTGACTTCAGTTGGAAAACTTGCACTAACTGCTCAATGGTGGCTTGAGCAGCACTGGGATGCAGCCAAAGCCACAGAGTGCGTTCCACTAGCTCCTCCGGCTGCTCCTCCTCCTTCTTCAGAGGACACCACATAAAGCTAACACGCTGAAGAGCTCCCTGCGGATACTGGCCATCCGCAAAGAGCTCTATATTCCCCTCACGCCGGCCGCTCACAAAAGTCTTGGCCGCTATGCCCAGGCCGCATTCGGGACTCGTTAGCCTGGCAAATCCTTGACGCAGTGCCTCCAAACTTCCACGCAGCTCTACACAGCCATAGAAGGAGATATCCTGCAGTAGACAGTGCTGGGCACTGGCACGATAACAGGCCCGATAGGTCTTGTCGCAGCTGGCCAGCGGCAATCGGTGTCCCCAGCGATTGACCATGTGAAAGCGCTTGGCATGCCAGATGTGCGTCTCCAGCCAGATATGTTGCCGCTGGCGGCGTATGTATTCACGCATCAGATTCTTGGGACGACGGCGATACTTACGCGAGGGACGCTTGCCATTTACCGGCTGGTTGCCGCCCTTGGACATCTGGGATTTGTGCGCCTGGCGGTATTTGCGGGGCAGACGCTTCGGGTGATGCGACATTGCCCGGCGGCGCATGTGCTTGGGCAGCGTCTGGAAGATCAGTTTGCTGCTGCGCTGCGTCGTCTGTTCGGCGTCGGCGATCAGGTTGCGGATCTCCTGCAGCGCCCCCGCCGCATAGTGGTAGGTGGTGATGTGCGAGGGCAATGTGACTCGGCCGCCCAGGCTGGAGTCGTATTCCAGCTTTTGGCTGCTGCTCATTGTTAATTAGAAACAAACAAACAAAAACTAAAACAATGCACGTGTTGCCGCACTTTTTGAGGTGTTAGTGTGACCAGTTCTAGCTAAGGCGGAAATCTGCTCGTGGCAGTGCTGCGAAAATATCGTCGATCAATCGATACTATCGGTGCCAAGTTAATTTTAGTATTTATATGAAATATAAATATATAAAAATATTAAATATTAAAGTTATAGTATTTAATTATAACTATATATATCTTATTGATCTATCGCATATAACCAACCAATATCTGTTTTAAATTTGTTGTAAAACATCACTCGATAAATACTAGTATTTAACAAGTATTAAAATACTAATGCCACATCTGCATTTTTCCCGTCAAACCGTGTTTTTATTAAAATACCATCACTATTAACGAAAACGATTTGAAATTAGGCGGTTTTACATATATTTATTTAATATTTTAAGCTTCAAAAATAAATTTAAATAAACAGAAAAGCTGGAAGAGACTGTACGCTCGCCGCTCTTAGCTTCTGATTCCGCCATCTTCACGTTTCGCAATTCCTTCTCTTCCATTTTTTCGTTCGTCCGTCATTATCCTCTCATTTCATTTTTCGCTAAAAAACTGTGCGGCAGGAGAAACGCGCGCTCCTGCGAAAACTCGCTGGAAACGGGGTAAAAACCTAATAAAAACGTTCGGAAAAGTGCGGTAAAACATTGTCGCGGCGTGAAAAACGAAAATCCGAAGGAAAATCGGGAAAATCTACGCTCGGGCTGCGTAGAAGCGTTGTTTTTTTATTTCGTTTTTTTTTATGTGCAAGTGCAAGTGCAACTAAAATGGCCGCCTTCTGTCAGAAGCGCACGTACGAAGACGGGATGAAAGCGCACGTGAAGATAACGGATCGTTGCTGCAGAGAGCGGGAGAGTGAAAGCCAGAAGAGACTGTACTCTCCCCGCTCCTAGCTTCTGAATTCGCCATATTCACGTTTTCGCAATTCCCTTTTCTTTTCGTCCTCGGCTCACAAAGTGTTCGGTTGAGAAACGCGTGCGCTCCTCTGAAAACGGGTTAAAAACGCGGAAAAAGCACTCGGAAAAGTGCGAAAAACACGCGGATAAACATTGCACCGCCGTGGAAAATGAAAATCCGAAGGAAAATCGGGAAAATCTACGCTCGGGCTGCGTAGAAGCGTTGATTTTTTTTTTAGTTTTTTTTTTTATGTGCAAGTGCAAAGTAAAATGGCGGCGTTCGGTTAGAATGCACGTACGAAAACGGGATAAAAGCGGGCAAAAATGATCCCTAGAGTGCGGAAAAACGGGAAAGCATCGTCCCTGCGTGGAAAACCAGCTCGTGCTGGTTCGGAAAATCGGAAAATTCGACGTCCTGGCTGCGTAGAGCCGTTCTTTTTTGTTTTCTTTTTTTTTTTTTTTTTGTTTTTTTTTGTGCAAGTGTGAGTGTTACAAAGTGGTTTCCTTTTGCTTTCGCCTTCTTCTTCTTTGATCGGAGAAGTTGGAAAATGGGCAAAAAGGATCGAAAAAATGCGGAAAATCGAGAAAACGTCGCGGAGCCCTCCGGAGGGATCGGAACCGGTTCAACGTGCGGGTGATAATTTAAAGAGGAAAGAAATTTCGAAGGACTTTCCGCTGCAAACAACAGAGTGAGTGAAAATTGTCAGCGTTTGCATTCTGTTTTTTTTGTTTTTTATTTTGTTTTCTGCATCTTTTATGTACAGTTATTTTTACTCTGCTTTCATCTCGGGGCTTTTTTCTTCCACAGGATGTAGATCCTGTTATGCGATCCACATTTGTGGATTGCAAGTTTCTGGCGCTGTTTGTTTCGACTGTCACGCCACCTATGACATTTTCTGTTAACTACAAATGTGAAAATAATTATTTTACATGCTGGGCGGCTCTGTCAAAAGGATTTATTAAATATTCGTTGGTTTTGCTCATTTCCACTAAAGGGCATTAAAAAAATCAATAAAAAATAGCATTTAAAATAAAGAAAATATTTTTAATATATTTTCATATTTTCTTTAGAAAATGCTTTATTTTGGAACGATGCTTTAATTATATCAGATTTTTAAAAATATTTTCTTATATATATTTATTCTTCAAATTTCATAAGGAAAAATACCCTAACTTTTGTGATTAATTTTTAAAGTTTAGAAAAATTTAGAAAACTTAATAATTATTAATTATTATAATTATTATTATTATTATTATTATTATTATTTTTTTTTTTTTGTTTTAATCAGCAATGAAGTAAACATCCCAAAATGAATTGTTTTTCCTTCAACAATTATTAAATTTTTAAAACGAGTAGTAATTAATTTATTATTACCTTGTCCTTATTTCCTTAAATCATCTTGTTTTCTGTTATTATAGTTTAAGAAAAATTTAAGTTATTTGAATTCTTTCTTTCATTTCGAAAAGTTGTATTTTAAATAACTGGCATACACGCGCCAACCAAAAATTTCCCTTGCAACCAGCACAGCTGGTTTGCTGGAAAGCCAGGAAAAAGAGCGGCTGTGAGAAAGAGGGAGAGAGTGATAGCTCTCTCCAACTTATTAAATCCTGAATTCTCTGGTAGTGGACCTCTAACAGCAGTCCATTCCAAATTTCGCAAACATTTAAAAATTTGTGATTTAATAATGTAGGATGTAATTTTAATTTAATTAAAATTTCAAATGGCTTAAAAGCATGATTGCTTAGGAATTTTTCTTTCAATTGTTAAATAATAATTTAAAAAGTCAAAATCAATTTAATTTAAGGAAAGAAACGGTCAGGTTTTTAAAACCTTTTCTTATGTTTTTCTGTTCCTGAAATTCAACCTGCTCCCCGGTCGTAAGTCAAAGGAGAGAGAGAGCCAATAAGCAAACAGAGAGCACAAATTCCTGAGAAATCAAAAAGTCTCTCTGCGAGGACGAAGGTGCCAACAGTCTGTTAACTGTTAAGAAAAAACTGTTAGCCTGAGTCAGAATGTTACCATATAGGGGGCGCACTAGCGACAGTAGCGTGTTAAAAAAAAAGTAACAAAAAAGCTTGAAGGCAAATAAAAAAACAAACATTTATTTGATTAATGAATTAATTAACATTTTCCTGTATATTTTCTTATATTAATAATATCCCTAAATTCTTAGCCACCCGCTGGCTCCTTGCACCCGGTCTCGTCTCTACATTGTAAAATTCGTGTTTACATGGCGAAAAATTAGCAGTCTGTTAGGGCGACCTTTCAACCCACCGACCTTCCAGCGAGCGGCAACTCCAAGAGCTTACGTTCTGTTACTCTCATTCTGTACTCTCATTCTGTTACTCTCATTCTCCAAAGTTCACCTGCCCTACGTGGTGCGCTCTCCCACACTCTCTCTCTCTCTCTCTTGCGGGAGAGCGAAGCCTATAAATACGTGTGCCATTCCAAACAAAAAAAAATTTTTTTTTTTCGAAGTGGACGTGTCGGAGCTCCGCGGCGTTAAGTGAAAAGTGAAAAACAATTTGAACGCGACGGTGTGTGCCGCGGAAAACGGAAAAGTCGTCGCTGAAGTGACGGATAAGTCGCCTTTTGCCGTTTTGCCTTTGTATCAACCAGCAACTACCGTTTTGTACAGTTTTAAGCGCGGCAAAAAAAGCAAAAGCAACAACAACCAAGAGTGGAAGAAGAAGCTGATCACACACACGCTAAAACGTAAATTGCAAAGAAATCCGTACTAACAACAAATGCCAGATAAATAAAGGACACAACTCGGCAAGCGTAACCGAAACGGTAACGTCCAATGGTTGTGTTTTGTTGTTACGTGAACGTTGCTTATTAGTTTATGAATCAAACAAATTCTGCCCTCCTTTAACCGCTATTCGCCGCGTTCTCTCTTGGTTTTTTTTATTTAATTTTTTTTCCTGTGTAAAATAATAACAACTTCAAAATCACAACAGCAGCAACCACAACAGCGGCAGCAGTGACCAGAGTTAAATAGTTAAATTAACCAAAACAACAACAAAGAGAAGCGTGCTAACAACAAAAAAAAGAAACGAAAAAGCAAAAACAACAACGTAAATATATAGTTATATTCGCTCTCTTTTACGTTACGTTTGTTTTGTTGTCTTTTATTTTGGAATTGCTCCTTCTGGAGCTTCTTGTTTTTTTTATGTTTTTATTTGTGAGTTCCTTTTAGACAAGTGTTTAGTTGGGCCAATTAGCATTTCGGTGTCGGCTGTGTTTGCTTATTGGAAACAAAGCGGTGCAAAATAATACGATAAAAAAATAACGTAGCAAGAGTAAGAAGCAGAAAAAGCCGCAACGTTGCGAGTGGGAGAGCGGAAAGTGAGAGAGAGAGAGAGAGAGCAGTTGGCTTGTGCGTTTGTGCATGTGCTTGTATGTGTGTGTGAGTGGTAGTAGAACCTAATAAGTTAACAAACTGACGACGTGTGTCCGTTTTTTTCCTCTTTTTTTTTTGGGGTAAGGAAGCGCGGCCTTTGGGAGAGAGCATATTAGAGAGAGAGAGAGAGAGAGAGTCGACTTTCATTGATTTTTCCCACTGGCAAAGGTGAGCCGTAGAGAGAGAGAGAGAGAGAGAAGAAGAAGAGTGCGAGAGTGTGTGTGGGCAAGAGAGCGCCAAAAGAGTGGGGAAAAAACTTGTCTCGTCGTGACTGCAATTCATAATTAGATGGCCGACTGCTGCAATTGCAACAACACAAATACAAATGAAATACAAAAACAACGGGCCGAAACGAGTTACCACCCCCCTCCCAACAATATCCCCCGTTCTCTTTGCCGTAACAACCACCGAATTCTGTCCCCCACTCACTCGCTCTCTCTCCTTCTCTTTTGTCCTTCTCTCTCGCTCTCCAGCAGCAGAAAAATAAAAATAAAAGCTGGCTAAAAAAAAACGTAAAGCCAAAAAATAAAGGCAATGCCAGCAATAACAACAAAAACAATACGAGAACGTGGGCCAAAATGCGGTGTTGGCCAAGCCGAAAGTCTAAATTCTCTACTCACGTGGCTAAAAAAATACAAAATATTTACCATAAATAATTTAAATTAATAAGTAAAATAAAAAAGTTAACAGTGTTTTATAAAATTTCAAAAATTAATAGAAAAATTAAAATTTGGATTTATTATCCATAATTTATTGAATTTTTAAACTATTTGCTTTTATGAAATATATTTTATGTGAATATTATACATTAAAAATCCATCAAAATAGGATTTTTTTTTAAATTTTATTAAAATATAATTATTAATGTAAAAGATAAATTATGACTTTTATGCTGAATTTACATTTCTTATTGAGATAAGAATAATAAAAATATATATTTTCAAGACCAAGATAACATTTAATCAATACATTTTTTGAGGTTCTATATATAAAGAATTTCTTTTAATAATAGTAAAATTCTAAAAATGAACTAATATCTGATTTTTAATAATATTTTAATCAAAGTTATAATAAAGAAATGTAGTAAAAATTATTAAAAATTTTTTATTTATGAAAACATTTACATAAGAAGGTTCGTAAATATATAAAAATGCAAATACAATTTTTTTTTTTTACCCTCAACTACATTAGTTAACAAATAAGTTGTTGACTTATTATTAACGATCGTAAATATATAAAATGTTGTCAGCTCAACAAAAAAAAAAAAAGGGCCCAGGTGGCAACAACTGATCTTTCTTTTGATCGAACGCGTGACTTTTTTTTCCAACTGGCATTGCATCTTTATTTCGTAACGAAATTACCAACTGAGTGTAGAACTCGCTCTCTCCCACTTCCTCTCTCTCCAGTCCGCTCTCTCGCTCTCCGTCCGTCTGGCAACAGACAGCAACAAAAAGTGGTAGCAGCAGCTCAGAGCCAAAAGGCAACACAAAGGCAGGGCAAAAGCAAAGGCAACTCTAAACGCAATGAGACTCGCCGCTTCGCTCTTCGAATTGGAATTTCTGTTGACGTGCAATTAGCAAAGTGGCTCGAAAATCCGTGTAGCCAAAATCGAAATTGGTATTGGTACAAAATTAACAGATAAGAAGAGAGTTACCTGGCCTAGGTAAACGCAAAAAAAGAAGAGAGTAACATTAATTGGAAATTAAGCAATCGCTCGGCTTCTGTCGACGTCAGTGTCGCGGAATTTTTATTTATTTTTTTTGCCACGCCGGTTTTACTTGTATCTTTAGTTGTTGTTGTTTTAAAACGCATTTTTTCGTTGTTCGTACTGTCAGTAGCAATTTATAATGTAGTACAGAGCCTGTAATTGTAGAAGAATGTCAAACTGCATTTTTGTAAGCCACCGAAGAATTTAAAAAATTGAAAAACCCTTTACCCTAACCTTTCCTAGGCACAAATTATTTGTTAATTGGCTTTAAATGAATAATAAAAACAATAATAATATTGTGGATCCTTTTTTTTTATTAAATATTTAACCATTTTAAATATATACATTTTTTTAAAAATTTTGAAAAACTAGTTCGTCTAAAATTAAGACATTTTTTCTACAATTCAATAATAATTAAAACATAAAAAGAAGACAAGATACCCTAAAATTATTCGGTGGTACTTCCCTTTGCAAAGTAATAATAATAAATTAGTTAAATATTTGTAATTAATTCAAACAATTTATAATTTTTTGATGTTAAACAATTACGATTTTCTATCACAGATAAGTGGCAAAACTTGGTTACAACTTAGCACAGCTGTTTTCTTCATCAGTAATTCCAAAGCACAAAGATATCTTACAAAAGTGGAGTCAAAGTAACGTCAATAAGTTCCTTAAACCCAGCTGGGTTTCTTTTACAACCAACAATAATAATATCACCATCAATGGCTGAATCAGAAGCAGCACACCTTCTTCAGGTGTGTCAGCATTCTATATTCTATATAGTAGGTCTGTCTGTATGCGTGTATAATAGCCGCTTTCAGTGGTGTTGGGTTGTGTTTGCCCAGTGTTTAGAGTTGCCCCGACAGTTTTCCCATGGTTTTTCCATTCCAGTGCCAACTCTTTGGGGTTAATGCCCCCCCCTCCCCCAACCACAAGCCGGCCGGGTCTTATCGCCGGTGCGTGACGAACCGAGAAAACTATAGTTGATATATTACATTGTGTCTGGAATAATATGTTAGACAGCTAATGAAAATGGTCAACCAAATGAAGGTTAAATCTGGGCCTAGATAATGCAAGTCTCAGTTCGTTTCAGATGATGCATACTTGAAACCAGGGCAAAAAAAAATATATATATACAAAAAAATAAAGTAACAAATAAAGCGAAAATTATAAATGCACATAAATTCCCCCGACAATTTTCCACTTTTTCTCTGTGAGCAGCCAAGGAGCGAATGAATAATGGAACGAAAATTTGCTCCATCAAGCACGTGTATGCCGCACTACCCTCTCCAGGCCTCTGCCCACTGCTCTTTCCCCCCCAATTTCCACTCCCTATTTACCATTTACCATCATCCCCCCCCTTCCTTTGGTCGACGCTTCTGGAAAACCACTGGCCCCCCCAAAAACCAATCCCCTTGCCCCGAACTTAACCCATGGCAGATCAAACGAATATTTAGAAATTTTGCTTTGTAGCTGGATTATATGTAAAATACGAATCTAATTTAATTGTTTATGTATTCATTTTAATTTTGGAAAACCCCAAAAAGTACCGAGCGTTTCGTTGGCTTGTAGGAAATGGTGTCTATAAGAATTTATGCTGAGCCTTAAAATAAATATTAAAATCAATCAATAAAAATATTGTTATATTCATATTATTGTTTAATCTTTCAGAATAATGTAATTAATAGTAAAAGTTATTCATCAAGTGTAATAATTATGGGATAAATCGTTTGATATTATCATGAAGTTGATCTTAAAACAACTAAAAAGTTATCGAAAAATTAAATTAACTATCAGAATAACTAAAAATAAATAAGTTTCTCTGGCAAGAAATTAATTTAACAAAGAAATATTAAAAATATATTAAAATTTGATCAAATACTGTCAAAAAAAATATATATATTTCAAGAAAGAAATAGCTAAAAAAAAGCAATCGAATATTAAAAAAAAACTATTAAACTAATTGAACAAACAGATTGTAAAAAACTTATCAAACAATCAATCATTATACCTGACCTACGTCCATGAAACGCACTGTAACTGAACAAAAATTGCCGAAAAATTATTGCATTTGTACTCATGTACCTATATATTTCTCTTTCTCTCCTTTTTTATGTATGTCACCACCACCAACCATCACCAACCACACCAAAAACCACCATAAACCTAAAAAATAAAAAAACAAAAAAATGCAAACCGTAAATTTTGAAACCCGAAAATTGACAACACAGTGTGCAATTAAAAAAAATATATACACACATAACAAAAGTATTAAATAATGCAAAATTTGATAACAAGTGTCGGCGGCAAATGTTGTTCAATATGAGCAAAAAACGCAGCAGCACCAGTAGCAGCGGCAGCAACCACAATAACAACAACGACGACGGCGAAAAAGCTGCTTCACAACAAATACAACAACAGCAGCAACAAAAACAACTGCGACAAATTGGAAAAGTGCATATAAAATAAAATTTTAACAAAAAAAAAAAAATAAATAAAAATAAATCAAAATACGACATACAAAAATCCAGCCAAATTACAAAAAAGAAAATGCAAATTTAATTACAAAGAAAAAATTAATCTAAATAAATATATAGAAAGTCAAAATAAGCAAAAAGTCAACTAATTTTTTCCTCCCCTCCAATTGCCTGGCAATATCTAATTGTTTATATATATATATAGCATTACCATCTTCATATATATATATATTTATTATATATGTAAATGTAATATATATTTGTGTATCTGTGTGTGTGTATTTTCGTGTGCATTCCATCCATTAATTCTATAACTCAATCTATGTAAAACAAAAATTAACAAAACTAAAAACCAAATAAACAAAACAAACAAAAAAAAAACCAAACAAAAAAAACATACAAAAAATACAATTAAATCGAAACCGAAACTACCAAACAAAACTATTAAACGCGTATTAAAAACGCGTTAAAAAAATACAAATATATTACCGTGAAACCCAACAAAATAATCTGAACAACAAATTGTGCTCCAAAATGGCGGACATCATGCGTCCGCCGTACAGTGAGATCAAACGGCCGGACGAAATCGTCAGAATGACAACCGCCGACAATCTCAAGTTCGCCGTCCTTATCGGCCTCATCGAGGTTGGTCAGGTGACCAACCGGGAGGTGGTCAACACCGTTCTACACTTGGTAAGTCCATCCATAACGATTTTTTTTTTACTATTTATTACAAAACTATCGATATATCATATTTTTCCCAAAATAAGCGGAAACAGGGACTTTTAAAGAAGGGTTTTTCTCGGAAGCTTAATCACTAGATTTTTCACCTTTTTTATGATTTCTTATTGTATTTACTTCTAAAGTTACTTAATGGGTTAAAGCGAACAGGGGTTCATGGTGTAATTTGGGTAATTTGATTGTGTTTTTATGTTTTTTTTGGGGTCAACGCTTTTGTGGGTCACAAACATTGAAGTGGGATCACTAGTGATTTGGCCTGACACTTTGTTTGGAACTCATTTAAGCTTGTGGCTTAAGTATGACAGGGGTTTTTATGTATATTATACATATATATATATATATTCCCATTGAGTCCCGTTGAAATTAATGAGAAATGCTACAAGAAAAGAAGAGTCTTGTGAAAAATGTAGCTAATTTTTAGAATAAATAAAGGCAATACTTTAAATATTTAATTAACTTATTAATTATCATTAATTTCCCTTGATGTATTTCCCAAAAAAAAATTCGTCTCCCCTTAATTTCTTTATCTATTAATAACAGAATATTTAATATTCATGCAGGCGCTTATCAATTAAATACTATTTAATTACGACCAACTGCTGTTCGAAATTAAAATAAACACCAAATTAAATATGGTATTGTGCAAACAGCGTCTAGCGCTATTAAAGAGGTGAAAAAAATGAAAGAAATGTTTGTGTGACGAAGGAAAATCACAACAGCAATTTAAGGCTCTGTTTAGAAAGTAATTTTCCTGGCAAACACACACACACATTCCCTTTCCCATTAGCAGAAAATTAACATTTCCAGCAAAGCCGCAAATGCAAAGGATGCGGAGAAGCGGTGCCAGCCAGTGGGTGGATTTTTTGGGTGGCTGCCAAAGGGGGGGAGGCTAGCTGCGCGCGAATGTGGGTGAAATTATAAGAAGTATGCCAAAAATCTCGCCCCCGACTGTGCGGCCGTGATTAGGATCAAAAGGCAAGGACTAAGACAATGTCTATGCCACTTGTCTTTTTCTCTCCATTTTCCCTACAGAGACGAAGTCGTTCGTAGCTCGTCGCTCGTCGGTTTTCCCCACCAGCTTTTCCTCGTCTCCCCAGAGATTTTTTTTGCAAGACACACACACACATAGGGAACATTATTATTATAACATATTTAAATTTCTGAAGCTTAATGAAAACGCGACACCGTCGCTCATCATTACCGCGGAGTTTTTCCCTCTCTCATGGAAATGTGAAAAAAAAAGCAAGCAAGCGACAGCGCCAGGTGCCGCTGCCACTGAGTTGGAAAAGTTATCCAAGCTCCCAAAAAGGAAAAAAAGCTTTAAAAAAAAAAGGAAAACAGCATCATCACCCGATTGAGGGGCCACTTTTTTTTTGGCTTTGGCTCAGCTGAAAATGCGGAAAGTATTTTCACGCCTTACACTTAAAAATGAATCTACAAATATTTAAAAAATTAAAAATGTTTAATATAAGAATTTTTTAAATTTTCAATAAATTATATTAATTTCTTAATTAGTTAGAATCCTTAGTTAGAATCCTATGTTGCCTTCAGTTTATTAATCGTTAATTACCGATAATGTCAAAAAAAGCATAATTACCTTTTACCATCATATAAATTATTTATTTATTTAGATGAACTCTTAAAATATAATGTCTCTTAATGATATTTTTATATAGTTTAATTTGCAATTAATTTTAATATTTATCGAAACAAATTTTCAAAGATACGATAACAAAAATCCCCTAATTATGCAGTCAAACTTGCTCATTTTATATATTTAATAATGTTCTTAAAGGTTCTTTTATTTCTTCAAGTGCAGAAAATACCAGGAAACTGAGGGGGGACAAGCCGACAGGAAAAGGGTAGTGGGTGGGCTGGTGGTTTGTAATAAGAAATTGAAAAGAAATTGAATTGAAGTTCGTCATCCGCTGAACGCGCCGTCGTCGTCGTCTTCGTCGTCGTCGTCGTTGCCATCGCACTCGAATTGCCGCAGATAAGATAAGCCCACCGACCGGCAGATAAATTGTAGATACAGGTACACATGTATATATATAAATTTACCGCGGAGAAATGTGTGCCAAGTCGCTGTATATAGTATATATAGGTGTACACTATATGGCTCGATCTGATAAGCGTGAAAAAATGCGTTGACGTGTTCCAATGCCAGCTGCAGACTCGAAAAACTCTGGCAGCCAAAAAATGTTCCACACAGATAATAAAAAACAAAAAGTAAAATAAAATAAAACCACAAGTGGCGTTGGAAAAAAAATATTCCCAGAAAAAAAAATCCCCTCAAAAGGCAAGTCCCCACCGAAAAATCAATAGGAACAACGTGGTCGATTAATGATTATGGATATGGATATGGAGATGTGTTAATGGATGGCAAATGGAGATAGGGAATAGAAGTGGAAATATGGATATGGATAGGTTAAATTACAGGAGAAGGAGCAGGTTTGGGACCAGGGGCTGGCACTGACACTGGCACTCTAATGGATGCGATATCCATTTATTACAGATAACACAGGTTAATGGATGACTAAAAAAACTGATGACTAAAGAATTTAATGATATTTATTTTTATCATAAAGAATGCAGGATTTTTTATACAATACATTTTAAATGATATTGTTTAGAGAGTATTTCTTTTGAAACAAATGTGTTTTTAAAGCTTTTAGTTTTTTTTTTATAATTTTTTTTTTTAAAGAAATGTAAGTACTTAAAATTCGTATTTCTTCTTTCGGTAGCCAAAATTATTCAAGTGCTTAAGAGATAACCTAATTTTCCCCTCAAATCGCTTTTCCTCTTTCAAGTTTTTGGTTTCAAGAACCCTGACCGCACTGCACCTCAACCAACATAAACCAATTCCGTAGTGAACTCGAAACTCAACTCATTTGGCTCAACTTGAGGGTCACTCGCCATGTTGGCTTAATCGGTCATTGGGCTTGTTATACGGCTCAATTATGCCCGTTTTGCCATGTGGCGCATTTGCTTTTGGCCCTCAACCTCAACATCACCCCAAATCCACCCAAACCCCCCCACTTTACTGGCCACCGCCCATCCTTTAGACCTCTGGAAAAACCACCCGCCCGTCGACGTGTCACGTGCACGAGAGGCAAAAGCCTTTTAATCGATTTGCCTGCCTCCACAGCCGTCTCTCCTTTTGCTAGTAAAATAATCGTTTAATGCAAATCGCTTTTTGTTTAGCCCCTAAAAATAAAGAAGGAAATTTTCTTGCATTTAAGACATAAAACTTTATATATACAAAAAAGATCCCAAGACATTCAAGAGATTATGACATTACTTTTCTTTAATTCGAGACCGGTAGCTAATGTTTTTTCCTTTTTCCCTTTTAATTACATTTTATTTACATTTTCTTGAAATTAAATAAAAAGATTCAGAAGAAGTACGTGTTGATAATTTCTTTTTAGGAATTTCTGGGATTATATAAGAGTTTTTTTTTTATATAAATTGAATCAATGTAATCTTCAAATAAATATATTTCAATTTTTTATTCAATTTAGTTTATTGTTTAATAGATTTCTTCGATATGTTTCTATAATTCGATAATTTTATATATTTTTTCTGGCTTGATTTGATCTTCTATGTTTTTTATGAATCAAAATAAATTCGATAATTTTATATTTTTCTAATTTCGATTGATTTTTGATATTTATCCATATTGATTTAATGCTTTTCAAATTTTTTTCCATACTTATCTTGATTATTTCGATAATTTTTATTCGATTAATTTAAAACTTTAACTAAAACACCTGAAAAAACATATATTTTATACATCTATATATCATGTATATAAATATATTTTTTACCGACATTTTTTGGCAGCCTTAAATTTATTAATAACCCAGGTACATAACGTATATAAATATGTACATTTTTTATTCAGTGTACTTTTTATACTCAACTCGGTACCATCTGAAAATTGTGTTTATAAATATTATCTAGATAAATATTTGCACGCTCACATTCGTTTCACAATCAGCAAAAATATACACGTTTTTTTTTTTTTGCCACATTTAGTTAGTACTACCTTCCCTTGCTTTTTGCACCCCTTCTCGATTTCTCTTTCTACTAAATATATATATAGTATTTCCTTCTTTCTATATTTCCCTCTTTACCTTTCCATATCATTTGCTAGCTGATAAAGTCGTTCAGTCCACAGAAAAGGGAGAAAAGGTGAAAAAAATACAACAAAAATAGAAGAGGGGTCTATACTAAATAATGTACGAACATACTTTGCTACTTTTACTTAATTTAATTAACGGCCCAGGCAACGACAACAACAACAACAATAGCAACATGACTTTGACGTCGACGCCTGTCAGCTGTTCAAGTGTCAGAGAGGAAACAATGAAAATAGGCTTTATATTGTTGGCATCCTGATGAAGGACACAACGCTGCCTGAAGGGGGATGGGGTGGTATAGAGGTAGAGGTGGTGGGTGGTTCAGTCGGTGGTTAGGCGGTTTCGGGGGTGGTTGGGATAGCTTGGCGGCCGCAAAATGGCACACAGAAAGAATTTATATATTTTGATAGATTTTAGAAATAATTTATTATAGTAATAAAATATTTTTAATTATTTAGTAATTTGGCAAAGTAAATAAACGAATTATATTTGCTAAATGTAAATTTTTTGTTCGTTTCTAAAGCTTTTTAATATATTTTATTTGATATTTAGTTTGATTTAATAGTTTTCTAGATTCATCCAAGTATTTTTTTAATTATATCGATACATTTTCAGCTTTAATTAATATTTTTAAGGACTAATTCGATACTTTTCTAGACTGATTTCATACGTTTTTTTTATATATAAATATATATTTTTGTTTTAGATATTTGTTCATTATTTTCTAAATTGATTTGTAATTTTTCACTTAGAATTAAATATTCTTAGTTTTTCCATTTTTTTTTTTTTCAAATAAAACAAGTTGCAACAGTGGCCAAAATTGAAATGCATTTTTCTTCGTGTGAATAATAATGGAGAGAACAGAGAAAGTGAAATGATAAACAGAGAGAACAAAGGGGAAGCAGAAGGAAAACTTGCCTAGACAACGTGTGGAATGCAAGTGGGTGGAAATGAGCAAGGTTGAGGTGTCTCTCCCTTTAGTTATTTTTATTTTTTTTTTTTTTTATACTTTCTCTCCTATCCTCTCTTATCGGCCAAAACGAAATGAAACGTCACGGAACTTCTTCTTTCTAACGAAAAAAAAGAATGTCAGTTAACGTTAATACAAAAACAAACACAGGGATGGGCCGCCGTTCGACCTCTCTCCATTTTTTTCTATTCTCCCCACCCTAACCCCCCCTCTCTCTCTCTCTCGCTCTCTCCTTCAACCCTAAATGGAAAATTAAACAACAACAAAGCGCTGTGTGTGTGTGAGACGGCGCCGCTCTGTCCTCAGCCGTTTTTGTATTTGTCTTTTTCCTTTTTGGCCAACTGCTTCTGTTTCGCCCCAAAACCCCCTTTCTTTCCACACTTCAGTCGCTCTTTTAGCGCCCCTTAACGTATATTTTGGCCTGTTCTGGAATGAAATCGAATGGTTTTTCGGCTGCTTTCGCGTACTTTCGCCAGCAGCAGTAGCACAGCACCTATAACAGAAACAACAGCTATAAAACAACAACAGCCGGGGAGGCACCCTGTGTGGACAGTGGGTTTAAAGGGAAAAAAATGTAGATAAAAATTGTAAAATTTTAGGTAAAATAAGTAATAGGAAAATTTATGAAAAATTAATTCTAAAGTTTCTAAGACAAATTTATCAGAAATTTATCAGAAATTTATCAGAAATAATATAAAGAATGCTCCAGAAAAACATTTTGGTCTAATTTTTGACTTTTGTTTTGGATTCATACATTTTATATTAATTTTTGTAGCTTCCTGGAATATGTTTTTATGCTTTTTAGCATACTTCCCGAAAGCAATTGCTTACAATTTTCTCTCGCTCTCTTCTGCATATTTCCAAAAACTTCAAAATTATTGTAGAGTTATATGTAAATTTATTTTTTTTCGGCCCATGGTGCCATGAACGCATTTAAGATTCACATCCACGAGGAAAACGTGGCCATCGAAGGCGTCTGCCACGTGGGCGTGGGGGGGTGGCGCCGCTGCCGAGGGTGCTGCACACAAAACAGCACAAGGGTGGGGCATACGAATGTGTGTGTTGTGTGTGTGTGTGTGTGTGCGTTGTGCGTGTGTGTATGTGTGGGTTTTTTTTGGGCGAACAGGGAATGGGAGTGGCAGCGGTTGAGTTTTGGGGGGAGGAGGGCTTGGGGTGCGGCGTAAAAGAAGAAGGGTTTGGGGCGCCAAAAACGAAGACACGACAACCGCAAGAGATTTAACGACCAATAAAGAACAACGCAATGTTATTTAAGGACGAGTCTACGACTGCCGCCGAAAGGGATTCCTCGCATGCGCTCCGCCGCATTACGTGGCACGTAGCCGGGGGAATCTTCTAGCTAACGGGACCGCGCGCGTATAACGGTGAAGGAGACCAACGGGGGGACCACGGACAACGGAAGTATTATGTGTAACCGGTAGCCATTTCAACGGGCCCCCTGATTGCGTGGCTCAACCATCCGTTCAGCTGTGCGTATAGTAATATGCCCTTTCTCAAAGGGTATTATATGCTATCGGGAAAGATAGTTTTAGCTATAGTTTTTCCCCTTAACTAATATATTTTATAATTTTCCAGACGGTTCCACTAATTATAATGATTTTTCTTTGAATTTAGTAATGAATTTAAAGGTCTTTTCGTAGGGTGACTTAAACCATAAAAATCTGTTCTTACAAATTCTGAATTTTCTTAAAATTAAATGATTTAATTTTAGCTCTACATATTACAATTTTTTCTTAATTATTTCATATTTCAAAGCTAAAACCTTTTACTATTCAAATTTAATTCCAAAAAATTTCCTTTTGAGCTTCCTTTAGAGTTTTTGAATTTGCATTAATTCAAGCTAACCTTCCCTTAGTTTTCCCTTCGTTTTCCCTTAGTTTTTATCCCGTAAGGGGGATGGTTCTCCAGCTGGGGAAAGAGGTGGGGTGGGGTGGGGTGGGGGGTGAGGTGCTTGAATCGGAGGCGTGACACATTTATGGGCACATTTTGTAACGCAACGTGGCAAGCTGATGAAAACTTCTGCGGCAGCAACTGTGGAACTTCATTAACGTCATTATCAGTGTGTGGCTCTCACTTGGTAAGTGTAGGGTGTTGCTGTATGTGTGTGTGTGTTTGTGGTTAGTGAGGGAAGAAAAGTCGAGGGAAAACCTGAAGGAGAAGGAGGAGTGCAGTCCATTGCATCCCCCGGATCTAAAACCATAATGACCAAAGGCCAGTTTATAGCCTGGCTTAATTTTGTTTTATTTTTTCCAACTTTTACCATATGTTTTGGACTTTTCAACAGTATATAAAATATATACATATATAGCGGGATTTTAAATTTAAATTAAAAATATTAAAAAAAAAAAAAATTTAATATTTTTCTATGCCAAGTTGCTTTTTAATTCAAGTTGAAACTGCCTGCTTAATATCTTTTTATATATCTATATGTATATAAACGATTTTTACCCAGTGCCAAACCGGATCCTCTGGCTAATCAAGTTTTATCTCTACAACTTTGATGGCTGTGATAAGAAACTTTATATATATAGTAGAAGAGCCCAGAGATGTTTCCTCTTCAGATTTTAATAACATTTTCAAGAAGGGCAAACACGATGGGGGCGGGTTTATTGGAGCGTGGGGGTGGCAAATTACGTTGACGACAAATGTCGAAGCCGGCAACAACAACAACAACAACAATAACAACAACAACATCAGAAAAAAAAGCAAAGAAAATGAACTGAACTGAAAACGTCGAATAAGGAAAATCAATAAAATTCAATAGGAGGCAAGGAGAGAATCGGCAATCGGTTTTATGGTCGCTTCGGGTGGCTATATTAGTGATAAAGCTGGCAATGGGTAGTGGCGGCAAAAATCTGTTTTAATTTTATTTTTTTTTTTTGCTGCTGTTGTTTCGCATTTACCTCCCCACCCCGCATCACCTTTCGGTTCTTGTTGCTGTTGCCATCTTGTCGCCTTTTTATTTATTTATATGGCATGTATATCTGAGGGGATGCCTCCTGATCCTGCCTGGCTTCGGTTCCGGAGTGGTTTTTTTTTTTGGTTTGTTGGCTGGCGACCGTGACAGTCCGCTGTCCCTGCTTATTTATGTATGTTGCACGTGGGCCGGAGAGGGATAATGGATACACCATGGGAACAAATAAAAAAAATGTATATAAAAAAATTTAAAAAAATAAAAAATTAAAACAATAGTATTCAAATCTGTATAATACCGAGTGTCATTGAAATTTAAAACCCTGAGTGTTTTTTTTTCAAGATTTTTAAATTTAAGTTAAGAGTTAACCGATATTTATTCGGAATTTATTGTAAATTTGTTGTAAAGTATATAAATAATTCGATTTGGAGTATTGTAAAACAATCTATATGCCAAAATGTGTTTTTTTTATTTTTAAAATACGGGTTTTCCAAGGCAAAATCTTATTCATTTATGTAGAAATAAACATAATTATATTTTTTTATAGCAAAATATTATTTAACACTTAATCATAAAATCGAATATTTTTTACCCACAATGAATCTCTATATTTTAAAATTTTAGTTTAATTAAACCCTTGCAGTTCTTAATGATTCAATTGCAAACTGCATGGGTATATAAACTTTGGCTTGTTTTCTGCTATATTTATCCCAAATTGAATCTTAAATTCGAATGACTGACAGGGTCAAGCACAGTGGACACCCATCAACACCACCAACACCATTCCCTTTGTGCCTTAATCCGCCTGTCAGCGATTCCTGCTGCCAAGGGTTTTCGGAAAGGGGATTCCTGTAGAGTAACCCTAACCGTAACCGAGACCGAAAACCGATATAGTAACCGAAGCCCCATACCCCATACCCCCTCCTTCTCCTCCTATCTCTCTTTCTTGGCCTTATTTCTTATTCCTTCGATTCCGAAAAGGCAACAATAACGATATATATTCTTCCCCCTCCCTCTGAAGGCATCCTCGGAGGACACTTTTGGGCGCAAAATAAAATTAAGGAATCCTTCTTGGATTTCCGGATATAAACAGGAGAAGGAGAAGGAAACAGGAATCGTTTGCGATTATGTAATTGACGGCATTGAGATTGAAAACTAGTGGAGCGTGTTTTGTTTATTTTTTTTCTACTGATTTAATTATATTTGGGAGAGAGAAAAAAAAAATAGAAAAGAAAATAGGGAAAATTCTAGGAAACCTGTGAGAGGGATAAAAAAGAAGAGGGGTAAATGGAGAAAATACCAGGAAATCTGTGGGTGATAAATTTAGTAAGAGTTTTCCTAGAAAATTCAAGTAATCTACGTGAGTTTTCTCACTTTTCTTTGTATTTACTTTAATGTTTTGATTTTTTTTTACGATTTATTTAAACTCCTTAAAGCAAATGAAGTACTTAAAAGGAATATAATTAATAGCAATACAATCTGCTTAAAGGACACACACAAATCTGATTTGAAGATTGGCCCCAGGAATTGCAAATCCTGCGGCATTTAATTGATTGTATAATACTTTCCAATGACTGCACAGACACATACGCACCCTGCATTGTGGTCCAAGGACGCCATTATATATATATACAAATATATATACATGTAGTATATCCCAGCAGGTCCTGCGTCTAATGGCGATTTTCTTTTCTCTTCCCTCTTGATGGCTTTTCAAATAAAATGCAAACATAAATGCGAACCGAGCCAGCGGTTGAGTGCAAATAAAAGCAAAAATCTTGCCAATTGAGTTGAACAGATTCTTCAGCGAAGCTTCTTTTCTTTTTTTTCTCTTTCTTTCTCTTATATTTTTTTTTTGTTTTTTGTTTTTGGTGGGGAAAATGGGGTTTTGCGGGGGGTGTTGGAAAAAATCCACAGGGGAGCCGTGACTCGACGGATTTTGGCCATTTGCGTTTAGGCAGAATTGCGTTGTCAGGATTTAATGATGACACAAGCCGCCAGCTTGAAGAAAACAAGAATAACGAAAAATGTTTATAAATATTTTTGAAGATCTAAGCTTAATTTTTAGTAATACAACCTAAAAATCCTGTCAAATGTGGTATTTTTCACATATTATAATTCTTTTTGTAAGATTTTAAAGATTTTTCCTCTTAGTTTTACTTCTCTTTAAGCATTTTATTAATATTTTTTATGATTATTCTTTTAAATATTTATTTATTTTCTTAAACTTCATTCTAAAATTTACTTTTCTTGAAAATTTTCTTTCTGTGTTCTGGTTTCTGCGTTCTATTTTACTGCACTGCGGACATTTCCATTTTGTTAGCATCTTTCCAGAAGCAAGGCAAATCGAATCAATCATCAAATCGGTGGAGAAAAGGGGCTGTTTTTCCACTCGAGGCCCTGCCCCCACCCCCCACACTCCTCCTCTTCAAGTGCAGAATGTTGCATGCATAAATGAATGACATATATTTCACATCTTCCCCGAAGAAAAGTGTCGAAGGAAAAAAAAAAGAAGCTTTTTTGTGCCCCCTTTTGTTGGTCAACGCCAACTGCGGGTGGAAAAGCGTTTGGAAAAGCGGTTGGAGGCCAATCAATATGTTTGCACAAGGGAGCTGGTGAAAAAAAAATTATGTGGGGAAAAGTGAGGAAGAAAATCTGAATTGCAACAGTTAAGGGAAATAGTGGCAACAGTAAATGCAATAAATCAATCCAGGAACTTAAAGTATGAAATTAATTAATGAAAAACAAGCAAGCAGTGCTAATAAATTAAAGAATATTTTTGAACTTCAGTTGGTCTTTCGAGCTGGATTTTCATAGTCTGCACCAGCAGCTCCGGATATGTTAGGTAAAATAGTTACTAATGAGTTTCTTTAGGTAAATACTGAAACATTTTTTTTTTATATTATTAAAAGAATATTAAATAAATATACAAAAACAAATAGTAAAAGAATAAATAAATATAGATTTATAATTTTTAAAAATTCACAATAAATATTTGCTGCCTGCAAACAAGCAGTTTAACATATTCGATAACGGGATTATCAAGCCAAATGAGAATCCTCTTGAAAATTAAGAAGGATTCACATGAACTGGACCCCCCCCCCCCCCC
>VNKB01011797.1:24026-53135 GCA_008042735.1 Drosophila leontia
TTGGCCCCCCCCCCCCCCGTTCCGTATTGTTAAAGGACTTTGTCTCATATGGTCGTGTAATGTGATTCATAATTTATATAACTTTAATGAACAACATTAATATGCGAATTATGACAAGCCATGGGACACAGCATCCCACGCTTGCTCTCTGTCTTTCTACCACATACATATAGTATATATATATATATATATATATTTGTATGCCCGACATCCTGGCAGCCAGGACATGACGCCAGGACCATTGTCCGCCCACATAGTTGGGACAGCTGGTCGAAAACAAAAAAAAAAAAACCTCAAACTGAAAATGAAAATGAAGAGGGAAAAGGAGCGACTAAAAGAAAACTGAAAATGAAATGAAATGACAAAAACTCGACAACACTTTTGGGATAACATTGTAAATTTTATTATGGCCCACAGAAAGGATTGTCCTGGGAGCACGGATAAAGAGTAGGGTTAGGGCAAGTATCAGAGGGTGGAGCAAAGGGACTACCTCCCCTATGTCTTTCCTTGGGGAATTTAGCAACAGAAAAAAAAACTCAACTAATTTGTTGCGGACCAAAATCAAATAAGGGAGTGCGCTACCGTAGGTCCGGGTGTATATAAAGTATACAAAATAAATTCACTGGATCCTGGAGCTTAGTTGGGGATTACAATAAATTAATGAGAGCAGCAGCAGCGGTAAAAATATGCTTAAAACAGACACCAATTTGGCCAAAAAGTCCAGGTAAAAGCCAGACAAAACAGAAATTTGTGATATTATTTTAATAACAGACGTGAAAGTTTAGTCAATTCCTGTGTTAACCTCTGCCTAATTGAGTCTTTACTACAGTCCGCTGACCACGCAAAATATTTATCGGTCGACATTTCAGCTTCCTCCCTGCTGGGTCACAGCTGAATTCAACCAAAGTCGAGCTTTGTTCGGTCTAATAATATCAAAATAGAACCCATTGATAGCTAGTGACCCCGCCGTGAGTCAAAACTGTGGTGGTCGAAATGCAATTGCACAGGAGGAACAAATATATTATATTTCATATATATTTTAAGGCTCCAAATAAAATATTTTAATAAAATAAAATAGTCAACAATACAAAAAATAATTAATGAATAAATTTTAAATAATATATAAAAAAACTAAAAATTAAATAAAATAAAATTAATAATTGAAAATAAAATTAATAATTGAAAATAAAATTAATAATTGAAAATAAAATTAATAATTGAAAATAAAATTAATAATTGAGAATAAAATTAATAATAATTTTGTATATTAATAATAATAATAAAAATAATTAATTTATTTATGGAATAAATATTTTGTTATTCTGTCCAAGTGCTCATATTAAATATATATACACCTTTATTTTGTTTTCGATAATTAAATAATGTTAAAATATTTTAAAATAATCTAAAAAATAATCTAAAAATTGTCAATATATCTATACTATAATGTTAATAAGTTATCGATGATTTCGTTTTTTTAATTTTAAAGTGTCAAGACATAGTTTCGATATTTTAGTAGGTAATATATCGATATATTTATTTTGTTAATTTTCTTTCAGTCATTTTACTATTTATTATTTAATTATTATTTAGAAAACTTTAAAAAATATAAAATTTTTGCTGTACCTTGTTTTTTTTTTCTGTGGATTGGTCAAAATCTGGCTGTCGCATACACACACGTCTGCATATGTACTCTCTGACAATCAATATATCCGCTGCATGTGCACATCCGTTTGCCAGGCAACAACAGGAACAGGAGAAACAGGAGCAAAAGCAGAACCAGGAGCAGAAACAGGACTAACCTCAACCTGCAGCCAAAGGAAAGGTGTGCTGCTGCTGCTGCTGCCCGGTTGAATTGTTTGTTTGTTTGTATGGCCACGATGTCCTTCCATCGCGTCCATCAGGACAGGCTTTCGCCTCGCGGGGCTGCTCTCTTCGCTCTCTTCTTTGTCACAAACAATGTCCCCGCCGCGTTCTGCGGTTGCGACAGAAAGAATTGGAAAGTAAACAAACAATTTCAGCGCCAAGGGTCAGGGAAAGCTGATACTAGGGATGGGGCAAAAAAATATCGACTTGTCAATATTAAAATCGATTGAAATATATTTAATTTTGGGATAGAAAGTGTAATTGTTTTTTTTTTAAGATACATTTAGAGAGGTGAATTTTTAAATAAATAAAACTCTATTTTTCAATTCCTTTGGGTTGCAAATTTTATCGATAATAATATCGATATCTCTAAAGTTGTTTCATTACAAATATTGTAAAACTAGAAACTGGAGTTTTTTTTAGACGATCTTTCCCAAGTCATGTTAATTAATCAACTTTATCCAATAAATAACCCAAAATATAAGTGGTTAAGCTAAAGTTTATAAATTTGAATAAGTATTTTTAACAATCTGGAAGTAAAATTCAGTTGACTAAACTTTGAAAAATGCCAGCTCTTTGCTTTTTGTCTCATAATACTTATATATGTATTTTTTTTATGCCATTCCTGATGATAATCTAGGAACAACTCTTGAAATTCTGCCTATTTCCTGCTGCACAGAGATGCGTAATTAATTGCTTAGCTGCATTTTAGCAGCGGCGGCGTTGGTTGCCCTTAGAAGAGGAGTGTCTGTGTGGGTGGGTGGTAGCTTGTTAACCCTTTCTGGCCAACTTATTTACGCCTGGCTCCTTTGTCCAGTATCCTGTTAGTTGCCCCAACGCTTCAACATTGTTGTGGTTTTACCTTCTGTCCTTTTTTGTTTTGTTTGTTTGTTTCAACCTTTTGTTATCTTTTATTTTTTCTATTTTTCGTCCATTTTGTGTGCACTTTTAATGGTTATCCACTACCCTTGTTGCATTTATCTGGTTTTATCGTGTGGAATAGTTGAAGAAGCCGCACTCAGTTGCTTTAGCTGAGCGTATTAAAGAGTTATGCATTATGCATTAAATTATGAGTAATTATATTAAATTATTTTCGTTGATTGCCAAAAGTTGCAACTAAAATAATATTTATTTTACAAAAAAGTTTGTTTCCCTTTTCCCTTCCAGCTATGTTAATTACAAACTTTTGAGTTGGACACAGAGCTAAAACAAATTACATGAGGGGGTGGCTAAAAAAGGGTTGGATGGGTGGTACTGACAGTTACAACAGCTACTCGACGACCAAGAGGCATCACATCAGTTTTAACTAATATATAAATTATATATAATTTTATGTCAACTTTCTACTGTATTTATCAATTTATTTCCAAATATAAAATAATTAAAATCAATTTAAAAAACACATATTATTGGCTTTAAAATAAGACTACATGAATATTTTACACTTAAAACTGATTTAAAACATTCAAAGTAATAATCTCCTAAGAGCTTTTAACAAAATTCCCTAAAACCTGTCAAGACAGGTGAGAAAAGATACCTTATTAAGCTTCAGATTTCATTACTCTTTGTCTGCTAGTTTTCGACAAAGTTTTGGTTGTTTATGCCTTTTTTGGTTTTGCATACTTTGACTCTCTTATTTATATAACAGAGTTCTATTAATTATTAATTGCACGCCAAAAGTCTGTTGAAGATGTCCGCTAACTGTTGCAAACTTTGTAGCAATTTGTTGCATAGTTTGTGGGGCCTCCACCACCCTCTTCGACATAGTTTTGAGTGCTGCAAGTGTTGGGCATTGTTTTGCCTCTGTGTGTTGTGTGTGTTGTGTTTAGCTGCTTGAATGTTTGGTTGTTTGGTTGTTTGCCTGTTTGGTTGTTTGCCGGCTCGTTGTTGTCTAGGGTTTGCCAATTATGCGCCCAAGTAGTTGCTTTCATGCTTAAATAGCAGAGGGTCTTAATTTTGTAATTAAAGAAAAATATAACAAAAGTTTTTTTCTAGAATTCAGAATTAAAAAAAAAAAAAAAAATGTCCTCAGGATCCTCTGATATAATCGGCATCGTGTGATTATTATCTCCGGGGAAGATTTCGCCTGCTCTTCCTGGATTTGTGTTAACTTGGGACACATTGTTGTCAGCCACGTCTTGGTTAGAGTCTTTAACTTCCTGTGCGTTGTTCCAAAAAAAAAAAGAAGGGCAACATTTGAGACAGATTTATGTCTATAATAAATGTCAAAATATCTTCTCTCTTTATTTATTTATTTTTTTTTTGTTATTGTTGTGCCTAACAAAATAGTCCGGGAATATCTGATTTTTATGGATGGGCTTTTTATACAAATCTCATATTCTTAATGGTGGCGAGGGACGGGGAAAATGACAAATCCGTGACTGAAGTGTAGCGTAACTTTAACCCACATAATAATGGTCTTTCCCGCAAAATGCAACTTTTGTTGAGCCAACTTTGCCCCATCATCTTTCATCTCCATCCTATATCTATATCTATACGTATTTATATATGAAAATATATATATTTATATGTATGGGTGCGTGTGTATATTATTTTCCTACTCCTTGGACGCCCAACTTTGCTATGCTGTTTATTTGCTCTATATGGTTTGGTCCTTGCAACATCTTCCTGTTGTTGCCTTTTCTGCTTTGGCGCACTTAAAAAGCAATTTACTCTAATTACATTAAGTAGAAACAGCGGCCAACTTGTGCGTGTGTCAATAAACAAACGGTGAAAGTACTCAAATATATATGCATTATATGCACTAAGCGAAAATATTTGGTAATATTGAAGCATTACCTTACCATTGATATATTTAATCTCAGGAGCTTACGTTTTTTAAACTAAAGTTTTTTTTATTATTTAGTTTTTTATTTATTAATATTAAAATATATATATATATATTTTTTGTAGTATTTTTTTATTTTTTTTTATTTATTATTATATTTTATTTATTATGTTTTTTTTATTATTATACTTTATTTATTATGTTTTTCATTTATTATTTTATTTATTTATTATTTTATTTCTTTATTATTTTTTTATTTATATTTTTTTATTTATTTTTTTTTTGTTTATCTTTTTTATTTATTTATTTTTGTATATATTAATTTTTTTTTGTCATATCGGTTTTCTTCTCTCTCTGTGTATATTATGTGAGCCTCCAGGAAAAACATCGAAGCGGGAGAAAAAAATATTGCGCTTTTAGACCATAATTACCTGGGAAGTTTCGCGTTCTTCTCCTTCTTTGCCTTCGTCCCGGTCACTTCCGTTTTGCCTTTTGTCCCTGTTGTCGTCCCTCCCGGGAATCTGTGTCTTCCTCTGGCCCCCCTCCCCTCTTCATTATTACGCATTATTATTACTCGGTCGTCGTCTCATCTTCATCTTTTTGTTTCTTTTGTTGTTTGGTCTTTCTTTTGTTTTCAGTAAATAAATCAGCGTTGCCCAAGTAACTTTTTTCACACACACAGAAGGCAAAAAAAAAAAAAAAGAGGAAGAGGATATAGATGGAAGGATCCCTGAGCAGGATCTCCCGGGGACTTTGACTTTATCTCGGCGTTTCCGTTCTTTGTGTCGCCTCTTCTCGCATTGATTGGTTAATTATAACGAGCTTAGCCAACAGGCAGAGCTACAGTTAAAGCTAAGACACTGGGAAGATTTAAACAATTAAAAGGATAATCATATGGAAATTTTAGAAGAAAAAAGTGGTTGATAAATTTAAAGTTATTTTGTTGTAAACAAAATATTAATTATTAATATATTTAAATGATATCAAGGGTGCTACTAAAATCTTTAGGGATTTTAAAACCTTAAAAGTGGTGTCGAAAAGTATGCAATTAAATTTTTTAGTTACCAATCTTGGACACCATTTTGAGGATTTTAAAAAATCCTTAAAATTTCTGGAATAACTTTTAAATTTACTTGATAATAAAAATATATTATAGTATTTCAAAATATATATAAATAGAAAGATAGTTATTTATACTTATTTCAACATATTATTTGCTCTTTACCGGAGAACACCCTGAGTTTTTTACGCTACATGTGATTAAAGGGACTTTGCTCTACACGTCAAACCTAACAAGTTAATCCCTATACACTTAAAGAAAATACTACTGCAATCTATAAATTAAAAACAAAATTTTATTAGGCCAAATCAAATCAGAGATTGATGCAGTTTCCTAACGAATTCGATTAAATAAATGAACTTAATTTCGTACTAAATCCTTCTCACAAGAGTCAAGCTTAATACATATATCTATGGCACGCACTGTACGTAATCTGCCCGCAAGAGTATGCAACATTTGTTGGGCTTGCAGATTTGATTTGATTTTGCTGAAAATTGCCAAACTGGGTTGGTAAAGTGGGGTGTGGATTTAAAAGAAAACTGACAAATAAATCAAATGAAATTTGTGTGACATTTTCCCTTCAGCTTTAGTATCTTTTTCTCTTCGTTTTTTCTTTTATTTTTTATTCATCTTCCTTTTTTTTGCCCACAAGTCATGTAAGCGAGCAAAAAAACAATGCCAGCTGTGTCTCTGTGTGTGTGTGTGTGTGTCTTTCTGTATTTATTTAACGTTATTTTCTGTTGTCAAATAAAATACAATGAAAGCTAATTCAATGCGTCACTTCACTTCTCTCATCCTCGTCGAGGAAATTATCCCTAACAACCAAGAACAACACAAAGGCATCCATCCATCCATACTCCCCCCCCCTAACACCCGTGTTGACCTCAAAGCACAGCACAAAATGTATTACAAATTCAATTATCAAATATGTTTTAGGCGTTTTTGGCTTCCAGTTACAAGGCGGGAGCAGCAGCATCAGCATCAGCAGCAGCATCCCAGTATCAGTAAAAACAACACAAAAAGAAATAAACGAAATACTTTTCAGTTTGGGGGATATGTGTATGGTTTGTGTGTTCGTTTTGCTGAGCTAAGCGAATTTTACCCGAGGCGGAAACATTCGGAAATGGCAGGAACACATTTTATTTATTTTTTTTTTTTTTTTGAAAACATTACAAAATTACATCCGAAGGGAAATTTTTGAATCTCTTGTACTTGTTTATATTTGCCTTGTTGCTTTATTTTTATTTTACAAAATAAATAGAAAAGATTGTTGTTTTTATAGTATTGTTTGGCAATATATTATTATTTATATTAATATAATTTTTTTTTTATATTAATATATATTTTTTTTATATTAATTTTATATTTTTTTTTATTATATTAGTATTTATATATATATTTTTATATTAATATTTATATATTTTTATACCCTTGGTATTATAATTTTAGTCAAAAGTGTGTTACTTAGTGAAGGAGTCGTTTCCGACCCCATAAATCATATATATTATTGATCAGCACAAAAAGCGGAGTCGATCTAGTCATGTTTAGAAGAAAAACATTTTTCCTAATTTTGTTTTGTATTTTTGAGGTCTTAAAATGCTTCAATTGTCACAGAAAAAATTAACAAAAATTGTAATATCTTAAAATTTGAAATTTAGTACGCAGTTTTGTTACCCTACAAAAAACTAGCACAGAAAAGCCTTTCGAATTGAATTTGATGCTTTTTTGGCTTAGTTATGATCTTTTTTATAAAAAAAATTACCATTTCAAATATATAAAAATATTAATTTAAAGAAAGTGAATATTTCGGATCTTCTTGAAGGGTTTATATGATTTTAGTCAGTGAAGGAGTCATTTCCGACCCTATAAATCATATATATTCTTGATCAGCACAAAAAGCGGAGTCGATCAAGCCATGGTTAGGAGAAAACAAATTAAAAATTTTTTTTTTTTTAATTTTTGAGGTCCTAAAATGGTTGAAATCGTCAAATAAAAATTGGCAAAAATTTCAATTTTTTTAAATTTGAAATTTAGTATGCAGTTTTGTTACCCTAGATAAAACTAGCACAGAAAAGCTGTCCGAATTGAATTTGATGCTTTTTTGGCTTAGTTATCGGTTTTTGATTAGATGACAGATCCTATGGCAAACAGCAAGGGTATACAAATTTCGGCTTCCCGAAGTTAGTTTCCTTTCTTGTTTTATATTAATATTTTTTTTTTTTTTATATTATAATTTTTTTGTATTATATTAATATTTATATATTTTTATTATATCAATATTTATTTATTTTTTTTTTATTTCTGAGAGAGAGTTTGTAACAGATACGTTTTTGTTTTTATTAGTTTAATAATTTTCTTCTATACTCAAAATGCCGCTACCTTTTTTCAAAATTCCAAATCAAAACTCCATATTAGCACACACATAAATCGAATTTACAGCTTGATTGCAATTTAAAAATCGTCGGGGAAAAAATTTGAAAATGCAATGAACATTAATGTTGTCGCTGCAAAGAATAAAAAATGTCTGCTTAAGCATTCAGCCATCTCCCTCGGCTTTATTCAATACTATTACAGATCAGTGGATGCAATCAGCTTTGAATTTCCCTCCTCTCGGTCTCGTTTCACTTACCATGAGAATTTTTCATGTCACCCAGAATTTTCCCCCCACTCTCCAGACAGAGTTTTCCATGCCTCGGTTATTCTTTTTTCTTTTTTTTTTTCTGGCAGAGGATAAGCGACATTGAATGGGTCACACGAGTTGGCTGGCGATATTTCAATCTCATAATGCCAACATCGCTGGCAAATGATAATGACTTTGCGGGGTTGTCTCGGGGAAAAAGGAATGATAGCTGGGAAAACTTTCCCTTTTTCCATTTCCTCCTTTTCTTTTTTTTTTTTTTGTATTTTTTCGGCTTATGCAAATCAAAGTGTTGTGCAATTTTAATGAGCTGGCAGGCTTCCTCCTCTTCCACAAAAATGAGAAAAAAAAAACTGCAAATGACGCAGGGAAAAGTTTCCTTTACACACACACATATACACACGCATATACGCCCACACTAACACGCATGCAAATGAGCGCCTTAGAATATGCAACGAAATTATTGACTAAAAAAAGAAAAGCCAAGAAGAAAATCTCAACGATTGGCTTTGCTGCCAGGGAAAAAGTATATATATGACACACTAAGAAGGGGAAACAAGACACAGGGCTATAGTATGAGGCCATATTAAATAAAGACTTAAAAATACCCTCTTAAAAAAATATAACAAAAAGATACAAAATTAAAAACGTCCTACATAAAAAATCGTAAATAAAATCTACAAAAGATGCAATAAAAAATTCTTTAAAAAATCATAAAATAATTCAATTAATTTATATATACCCCCTATACACCCAGTATTCCTCATAGATCTATTTATAGAGGTATATGGAAAGGAAAACAAACCCGAAACAATGAAATGACAGTGAAAGAAGGGGGAAAAACTTGAGCATGGAACATTTTTGATGGCAAATCGAAGACGCAGGCATCCCTTCCTTCAAAATGTCTTCCTCATTTTACTTTTTGGCTATAAAGTGGGCGTGGCAAGTTTAAGTGTGCGTGTGTGTGTTGGAGAGTGTAAGTGTGAGTGTGTAAGGATGCCAGGCCAGCGATTTGCATATAAATGATTACGGAAATAAAAAAGGAAGTTGAAAATAGACAGAACTTCTTGTGGCAAGAGGGTGTAGAGAGAGGGGTGTTAAAAATGGGTGGGAGAAAAGTTAAACACAGAGGAAAAATCTGTGTTTTTATTTTTTGAAATAAAATCTTAAAGAAAATAATAATTATTAAAAAAAAATTTTATTTTCTCCTAATCTAAATGAATTAGAGATTTTTATCTGTATGTATTAAATTTTGATGATTTTTTGGTTTAAATATACAATAAATAAATACAATAAATTGATTAAATTCTACTTCCCTTAGAAATGTTCTTAATAAATAAATAATAAATTATAATATTACACTAAAAAATATAAAAAATACAACTTTATTTTCAAATATTTTCTTGCCGTGCAATGTGGCCACCATGACTTGTCGTTGGGAATGCTTTTTTGGAGTTCCCTTGCTGCCCTCCGACTTGCCAAGTAAGATGTCATTGCTGGGCACTAAAAATGAAGGAATAAAAGGGATGGAAAGCGTAGGGAATGGGGACAAATAAGACGGGGAAAACCCCATCCCCCCCTTTTTAGGGTAGGGTAGTGAAAAACTAGAGAATGAATGTTGGAACGCATTTCGCTTACATTTTTGCAACATTTCTGCCAAAATATTTGTTGCAATTCAGCCAAGAATAGAAACAGACATATATAATATATATATTCGTTATATAAGTATATATAAGAAATATATATCCAAAGAAATAGAAAGAATAAACAACGAATAAGAAATAAAATAATAAGAGTGGAAGGCAAGCAAAAATTTGAAAAGACCAAGAAGATGGAGAGCTCTTTGGCTTAGTTGGACTGCTGCCCGCTGTCCCGCATAAGTATGCTCTGAAAATGCTTTGGCATCTGCATGAAATGAACAAAATAGAAGAAAAAACAGACTGAATAAAATTTTAATGTTCTTAGTTAAGAGAGGCACAAAATTAGGCAAATTTAAGTAATTAAATAGGCCAGAAAATGTGCGCTTTAATTTAGCAAACTACATTTAAGTATTAAAAATGTTTCAAAAATAAATATTTTATATATAAAATATATAAAATTATTTAAAATAATAATTTATGTATAATTATCAATTGATATTTAACAATAAATCCAAATATAATAAATCTATCAAGAAATTAAAATAAATATTTTCTCTTTCTGAAACTTCTATTTTTCTTTCTCTTCTCTGAAACATTCGAAATATATATAGATCATCGTGAAGGATAAATATTTATTTTGATCCTATTAGCCTTATCCCTTAATCTTGGGCAATTTTGCTTTTCAAATTTTTGTTGCGTTAAGTTTCGTATGCAAAAGAGCCGATTTGTGCTGGGACCCAAAAATAAATCATACGCCCCGTGTTTCGTTTGGGCTTTGATTTACTTACCTTTTCCTGCCATCATCCATGCTTCATCTCTACACCCATTCCATCCCAACCACTCAATCTCCTCTTCGTCCTCCTCCTAATCCTCCTATGAGCTAAACAAAAGCGTAACAAAATAGGCAAAGGACAACAAAAGCAACAAGCAACAAAGGACAGGAAAAAGGACTCGGGGAAGGTGGAGAAATAAAGCTGGGCAAAAGCAAAGCAAAACAAAGACACGAAATGACATTGATGAACGATGCCCGAAATGATAGATTGATGGATTGATAGATGAAGCCACGTGCTCTGTGTGTGTGTGTGTGTGTGTGTGTGATTGAATGAATGACTGAGCCAATCTCTAGTTTTGCTGCTGCCTTCTCTCTCTCTCTCTCTCTCTCTGTCCATTTGGAAACTTCTTGAATTGATAATGAGCAACTACGTCTCGCCTTAATTAATTTCTGCGCCACGCCCACTAATTAAACTTTTATTTTTGAGAGGGAGAGGGCGGTAGGACGAAAGGGAGTGAAAAGAGTGGGAGAGCGAGAGGTGGAAAACTTTGAAAACTTTAACTAATTTCAAATGTGGCTCGACACATGACGAGAAGGGGAGATTTTGGATTGCCTAAAATGAGCACAATTTCGTTTTTAATTTAAAAAGTAATATAATATAGATAAAATGTTAAATGATTTTTACAATCTTAATATACAAATAACTTCGATGTTTTTTACTTGATTTTTTTTATTTGTACTTATAAAATCAATTCTGTTTACACAATTTATTTTTTAGAATTGTATTTTTCTTGTTACTATGTTTTTTATTTATTTACCTTTTATTTCGTTTTACCTTTGTTTAGTTTTACCTTTTATTTAGTTTCTTTTTCTTTATTATTATTATTATTTTTTTAATAAATTAAATTTATTTTGATATATATTTTAATATACTTTTTTATATTATTATTATTATTTTATTTTTTATTAATTTTTTTTTTACAATTAATATTAAATAGTATTTTGTTCTCTGTTTGATTTTATTCAAAAATCTTCTTATAAACAAAAAATTTCCCATCGATTTTCCGTTTTAATATATATTTTTCCTTTATATAAGTACACTATAGTTTTTTCTCTGAGTGTATTGCCATGCGATGAAGGTGACGATTGACTAACTGACGTATTGCTGGAAACAACAGCATCCACAACTGGCCTCCGACCGGGCAAAAGTTTTAATTACCAAGCAACAAGGCGGGGAGGAGGGACCTCCATACTGAGGTCCTGCCACAGCCAGCGTCTTTCAATTACACTGGACTAACCAGGCTCGAGGGCGTCCGGCAGAACAGCAAAAAAAAAAAAAAAAAAAAAAAAAAAAAAAAAACAAGAACAAGAACAAGAACAAGAACAAGAACAACCAACACACAAAAAACAGAAAACAGAAGGCCATCAAACCATCAGACCGACAGAAAACCGAACGAAAGCCACAGGACCAGACGAAGCCCAGTTGTTTTCAATGTGGCCGAAAAACTTATTGTGCCCGCTCTCCCGCAGGACTTCGACTCCGGCCCTGTCTCCGGTTCCGGCTCTGTCTCCGGCTTCGACTCTGAGTCATTTTTCGACCACCCACAAAGGTGCAACACTGGCACAACAAAAAAAGTGCAATAAAAAAACAAAAAGCGAGCCGGAAAAGGCGAGAAAAACAAAGTTTATTTGAGTCGAGTTGCGGTTGTGTTGGTATTGCAATGAGAAAGGACTTTTAAGGTATCCTGGAAACAAATAAATTAATTGAGTTAAGTGCATCTAAAAGGAAATCAAGCAGGACTATAAAATAAAATTAATTTAAAGGGTATTTCATATAATAAAATATACAAATCAGCACCAATTAATATTTATTTTTGATTTAAATATAATTTAAGTTAGAATTTTATTCCTTCAAATCTGGCATACCCCTGGAATATCCTTTTGCTTTCTGACAGATTTATAGCCCACGGCGCTGGATGCTTAGAGGAAGAGAGACTTGCGAGGTGTGGGCGATGCTTCGGGAATGAGAGGTGGACTGCCAAAGTCCAAAGTTATTTGCCAAAGCCAAGGCAGCGCATGAATTCAAAATGAAGCGCAAACTGCCGACCAAGCCTCCACTTTCCCCATTTCCCCACCATTTCTTCTCTGCAGAAAATTCACTATTCTTTGGGGCTGTGCAACATTTTTATTTGCGCTAAATTAGCCAGCGTCCAAAAAGAAGGTGCCGTCAATACACAGAAAAAAAACAAAACAAAGTACGAGTGTTATGTAATATATAGTAGAACAATTTTTTAATTAATTTGAAGTAAATGTTATTGTTATTATTTTTTTTATATGATTTTTTTTTTTGTATTAATTGCTATGTAAAAATTGTATATTTTTTATATATTTTGTATATGTTTTTCATATATATTTTAAATATATTTTACATAATTATAAATTCATTTTTATATTATATTAAGTATTTTTTAATATTTTAATATATATATTTTTTTTAATATTTTAATAATTTCTTTTTTTTACTATTTTTTTTTTTTTTGTTTTCTCTTAACATAAAGTTGGAAATTCTAGTTCCTAAAATAACCGTCTTGGTTTTCTTTGCTAATATTTTTCTCACTGTAAGCAAAGCCAGAGGTAGGGGCTGCATAAAATTCAATATCCACATGGGGTTTGGGGTTAAGGGCGGAGCGTGAATCCTCGCTGAATCATAAGCTTCACTGCCACTTCAGCTTCACAAACTTAAGCACACCCAAAATACACACACTCACACGTACACATAGGTACAAAGACAGACCAGAAGTAGCAGGAGAAAAAAAAAGAGAAAAGTAAAAAGCAACTGTTTTTTTTTTGAAAAGTTTCCTCGGCCGAAAAGTCGAGACAGCAAATTGGAAATTTTATGCCATAGTTTCGACACTCCCCCCGATGCCACTTCCTGTCTCTTTATTCTATTTTACCCCTCATTTTTTTTAAGATACGTTTTTTTTTTTTTTTTATTTGTTGCCTCTCTCGTAAAACAGACTACGTGATGGTAAGCGAAGGAGGGATCGGTCAGTTTTGAGTTTTATTTTTATGAGTGTGTGGGGGCTTAGAATGCATCCACTTGAACATTTGTAGAAATTTGGAACTATATATTTTTTTTAGAGTTCAATACAGTGAAAACTTTCCTTAAAAATGCCTTAAAATATTTGTTATAAATGATAATTAATTGTTAATGTATTCACTTTTAATTCATTTACTTTATTTTCTTCCTTTTCAAACTTAAATCAATTGAAATGCTTTTCTCCCCTCAATTGTCTTTACCTTTTCTTGGACATATCCTTTTCCCCGATTTATTCCAGTCTCGCCTGTAGAAGTTTTTCCATTTCTTTTCTTTTTTTTTTTTCGGGGGAAAAAGGCAACTTGACAAGTTTCCGTGGGTTGAAAAGTTTTGGCTTGATTTGAGGCTTGCTTGGATTATGGATTATTTATTCATTCATAAATTATTTAAAATGCCTTCAATCCAAGAATGAGAAAAAGGTTCCACGACGCTTAAAGTTTCTTCTAAAAGGGGATGGAAAGTACAGCTTACTCGGGGTGTGTTACATAACCTGTTGCTAAAATATTTAAAATGTCGCACAAAGGTGGAATCTCTTTTCATATGTGTGTGTGTTGAGTTCCTTAAATATTCCATGAAACTTTCTTCGGTTTTATATTTATGAGTAACTGGGGAGAGGAGGAGGATGAGAAGGAGGAGGCTGACTAGGAGGTGGAGTGGTAAAGGGGGCCAAATGAGGTGACCAGAAGTCATTAGGCAAGCCAACTCCTTGGTGTATATTTACCTGAACTTCAGCTTGTTTTTCCTTGTTTCCCTTGTTTTTATTGTTTTTTGTTTTTTGTTTTTATTTCTCAGTTTTGTTGTTGTTGTTGAGCCAAGGACTTTGATGTCCATGTCCGGGCTAGTTTTTAAATAATAAATTGCTTTTTGAAGCTTTTTCCTGGTATATGTGTTCTCTTCAACCCTTCTTTCAACCTTCTGCTGGCCATAAAATTTCATTAAGAATTTAAATCAAGTTTGACCTCTGGCTTGGCACCTCGCCTCGCTTGATCAGGCCAGGGTGCTGCTGTAAATTTGATTTTGGTTGGATTTTGGGTTCAAGTCCTTTTAAGTTTTTGAGTCTGCAATATCATAAAGTTTATGTTTAGTTTACTTTTTGACATGTATTATTACTTTGGTAATAATCAAGGTTATTTATAAAGCTTAAGAGATTTTATTATTAAAAAATTAGAGTATAAAGAAGCATATCTATAAACCATTTTCCTAAGAATCTACTAGAACTAATTTAAGCTCTCTATTAAAGCTTAAATTACCTTTATATTTGTATATATTTTCCACTGGTCAATTTAGCATTACATAATGTTCTTAAACAACCATCGGAAACTATAACTTTGCGCAATTACATTACCACAAAGAAAGACACACACTCCTAAAGCAACCCACCAACAACCAATATATAATCCCTTTTTACGGATCCCACATTTACGTACGTTTGGCTAATTGAGTGACTACATGGCTAACTTTTGTTGCCCAACTTTTCCCTGTGCGTTTATTGTTATGCAACGAGAAGTGAACCAAAAAAGTTGTGGCTCTGTAATTGAAAATATGTTTGCATGGAGCTGAGGAGAAGAGAGAGCGAGCGTGAGGCGGCGACTCAATTCATTCAGTTGGCAATCCATGCTGGTTTCCTTACCCATTCCCAATAGCGTTGCCAACTTTCCACCATCTTGCCAACTCATTTGAAGCCCTGCAGCATGGCAATTGCTTGTACAGCGTGGTTATATTGAACATTCCGAAATACAAGGGGGGTCCCCGTTGTCCGTGGTCCATGCTGGTGGGTGGATGGGTTTGGGTGGAATTGCTAAAGGCGATGGGGCAATAACAGCCGCAGCGATGCCAGCAACGAATGTTGAACTGCAGGATCTCTCTTCCCTACACTGGGAAAAAGTATATATGCATTTAATTTACTCTTGGATATATACTCGAGAAAGCACTTGGGAATTATAAGTACATTTTCAGATAAATTATGTAAATTATACAAAAAAAATATATAAAATATATATAACATAAATAAAATATATATGTATAACATAAATAAAATATATATAACATAAATAAAATATATATAACATAAATAAAATATATATAACATAAATAAAATATATATAACATTAATAAAATATACATAAAAATGTCAAGTTAAATAATCCCTTGGGAGTTATAAGTACTGGCGCAACTTAAATTGTAATATTTGAATTTTATGCAAATGGTAATGGAATGTTTTAAATAATTAGCTAAGTGTAAAGAACACAAACCCCTTTCCGTCAACAATCCAGCCATGCATATGACAAAAGTTATGGCATGCAGCTTTTGGCCGAAAGGAACGGAACTTGAAGAGGCTTCGGCTGCTCCTGAGTCCTTGGTCAAAAACAAAACTTTGATTTGCACTCAAATGTGGCCCCATCCATAGTAGCCCCATCCCATAAGTTGGCCCCTCTATTGTACCAGCCCGTAACCCTACCTTCCCCCCACCCAACGGGGTAGCAAGGAAGTTCTATTTGCGCTTTGTGGTTAGTTAGCTATGCGTACAGTGCTTCCCAAAACCTTGTTGCGGAAGGAAGTGCGGAAAGGGGAGTGTGGAATAGAGAATAGAGAGGGGGGTACGGAAGGGGCCAGGCACTCTTCCTGTGTGTGTGGGTGTGTGTGTGGGTGTGGGTGTGCATATATATACAAAATGCACAAACTTTATGAAAAATCTAAAGCAATGCAGGAAACGATTCTGCCTGCCATAGGATGCGAAATGGGGGAAAAAGGGAGAGAAAATTTCTCGTTAAATTTTTCGCATATTTTTTTATGATTTTTTTTTTTGTAAGGGAGTTTTTTTCAGCTGCCTGTGCTGCAGCTTTGAACCAACAATTTGTAGGGATTTCGTTCTGGATTAAGTGTTGGCCAAAGTTTCCAATTTTATCTGTGTATTTTTTGTTGTTGCTGCTGCTCTTTTTTTTTGCTCTCCGCCGGGCAGAAGATTTTCTTTAACTGCATTATGTGCTCGATTAAGAGAGCGATAGACAGAGATAGAGACAGAGAGAGAGAGACTGCTTCAGGGAAGCGAGAAAGAGAGAGCATAAAATCTGTGCGAAAATTCGATGGGAAAATATTCAAAAATTTGTGTTGCCTTTGGGTGGGTGGCCAGTTAAGAAGATTAGTGAGCAAGATAGATGAGTGGTTTTTCCAACGGAATAGTTCTGACTTTGGCTGAGCTGCAATCGAATTCTGTGACTTATCAGATTAGTCCCCAGGGTACCGAACGGAAACTTTTAAAAGTCATTGCAACACTTTAAAGTGTTTAAAAGAAAGCTTATATAATAAAAGAAACATACATTTTGTAAATTTATTTAAATATTTTATATATTTTTTAATCTGATTAAACAAAATAAATTCACAAGGCAAATACTTTAAGTCCATAAAGCCTACATAAAATTTATATTTACCATTTTTTTTTTCTCTCTTTTTTCTCTTTTTAGGTAAGTCCCAGAATGCATTTACCAACACTGTGTCAGCCTCAATTTGGCCCGAGACCTTGACATGGCTTCATTTGGCGGTTGGTTAGAGGGGCGCCTTTCCCCTTTTTTTTTTGCTGGGTGGCAATTTTATCAACTGACAAATGATTGAAAGGGGCGCCAACGTGAACTAAGTATGCATAAGGCAAAGGAAAATGAGAATCAATAAATAAATAAAGGTAACTTTTAGCACTCAGGTGTGGCTGTAAGAGGTGTAAGGGTATTTGGGTTAGGTGTGCTCTGAAATGTATGCTACAAAATAGTGGTTGGAATTTTTTTTTTGTGAATATTGTGTTTTTTTATGTTTAAAATTAAAATTTTAACATTTAAAATTAAACATTAACTTTAAATGTGAAATATTTTTTTAAATTTTTTTATTCAAATAATAAAAAGAACTAGTAGATCGTTTCTAAAAATGAGATATTAAATAGTTTAGTATTTTAAGGATTGAACCCGTTGGGAATTCTAACTTTGAAAAATGTCTTACTAGTTTAAAGATACATACATTAATTTTGTATTATTATAATTATAGTTTTTATTTATTTTATTATTATCATTATTATTTCTTTTATTTATTAATTTTCTGTTATTAATTCCTTTATTTTTAAGACTTAATCTTAGTGTTATAATATTTTTTCTCGCCTGCTCGAGCAATCAGTGAGAAAGAATTTTGAGAGGCAACGCGTTAAACAATACAGTCAGTTTTCAAGAGGTGGAGAAAGTGTAACGAAATGAAATTCGCAACAAAGAACTAAAAAAAAAGAAAGGAAAAAAATAGAAAGAAATGAAAAAGGTATCACACACACATACACTCATATAATACATATATATATGGCAAGGAGCGAGACAGGAAAAAGTGAAATTAGTCATTTGTAGCAAGCAGTTTTATGGGAAACAGTGGCGTAGCTTTAAGGGGGTTGTGAACGGGGGTGTAAGGGGGTGTAGCAGTGTACGATGAAGAATGGAACAACGGAGAACGGAAGGCTGTAAGGGGCGGGAACGGACACGGCTGTTGCACATTCTCATCGCATGCAATTTGCGCTGGAACTTTGCCCTCCTTTTCGAGCATTGTGTTTGCCATTGAACACGCACACTCAATGCCTCTGTCGGTGTGTGTGTGTGTGGGTGTATGTATACATATACACAAGCCATTGTTCACAGACGACACACACACACGCGCACAGATCACAACACACCTCGACATGCCATAAAATGGGCTCACGGGCAGCATTGTTGCTGTAATTGTTGCAATTGAGCGTAGTTCGGAACAAAAGCGTAACATACACACATATACACATATACACATATATATTATATATACATATATATCATACACACACACACACTTGCTCGATTTTTCACACTTCAGCATAGCACATTTACATACAGTCACAGTCAAAATATTAGCAAGGAAAGGGAAGGATATGTAAATAATGAGTTGGGTTTTATAGGAAGTTGTAAATCCAATAAAAAACAATGTCTTAGTATAGCTTACAATATAAAAATATATAAGATTGTAACTAATTTTACTGGAATCGCTTGATTTATTTGATTTAAATATAAACTCAGTTCTATAATTTTGAGAGCAACTGTACGTACAATACAATATGTCACGCAGGCCTTCACTAATGCTTTTCCTTCAGCTCGTGTTTTCCCACTTGGTTTAGGATTTTTTTTGCGCTAGTAGTGGGGTTTTTTTGCGGAACGGATAAAATATGGAATTGTTATCCACAAGTGTTGGAAAATTGTTTTTCATTCAGACTATGGAGAGCGGTATTTGATGAGTGTGTAAATTGTTGCAATAAATTATGTAGGTATTATTTAAAGAGCAGCAGGGAAAAAATATTCAGAAAAAAGTAATATATATAGACTGATCTAGGAAAATTGGTTAGGGAGATGTTAGACTATATACAAAGATTTGAATAAATTTTGTATTTATCGAAAAAATAGGTGAAACTATGATATGTGTTCAACACAACAAATATTTTGCCTTAAGCTTTTTATGTATTTAATATTAGTTTATAATAATAATTGATATTTAACAAAATTCAGATATCATAGTTTACGATATTTATCGATATCAAAATATCGATATTATCAAAAAAAAAAAGTCCGATTTAATTTATTTATCTTTAACTTTGATATACCCAACATTATATATATTATTCATTTATTAATCCTTAAAATATCGATATATATCGACTATCAATATAGTATCTCAATAAGTCGATATTTTCCTTCATCCCTAGTCTCAAGCTAGAAGAAAACTGTCAATTTCCTTGAGAAAATGCATCTCTTCAAGATTTTCACATTCAATTGCAGCAACGTCTTGACAAGAAGGTGTGGGGATAGGATAACATACAAGCAAAACATAATTTACACGCCAATATCATGTCGTTTTGCACTCGTGTGTGTTTGCCATCCCACACAACGCACACAAACACATCACACCACTCAAATATACACACACATACACATAAAAATGAGGTCAATAACAGGTAGATTATCAAATAACTATTACACATTGCGTGTTGTACGAGACACGAAGCCAGCGACGACAACGACGACGACGTGCAGGATGTGAGTTTGTGTTTGTACAGTGCAGGCAAAGCAAAAAAGAAGGGTGTGTGTGGCACAAAAGTGCAATTGTAAGGCTTGTTTTTAAGGTTTAACTATGATTCTATAGACTTAAGACTAGATTGTTTTTATAGAAATTTAATTCTTAATTTTCTAAATTAATAGAAATTTTCCAACATAACAAAAAATTACAAAAAAAATTATTAGCGTTATAATTTAATATAAATTCCCTTTAATATATTATATTTCATAATTTTTATAAATATATAGACTGTATTTCACAAATTTTTCTTCCCAGTTTACAAATCTCTTTGAAAACATATACTGCCTTCCCCTGCCTTACTTTGTGGCACAAGCTCTCTCAAGACCTTACAAGTTTGGCTTCCACTTTCATCACCTTCTCATCTCTCCTTGGGTCTCTACCCTCCACATCCTTTTCATTTTCCGTAAGCATTTAGTGGCAAGTGGCTCGACGCGGCTCTGGGCTCATGTGGTTAGCAATCAACGCCTCCACGCTTGGTACCACCACCACCCCAAACCCACCATCATCATCATCTTTCGCCTTCCATCTTTCGAGTTCCCAGCCCAACGTGGCCCCCTCTCTCTCTCTTGGTGGTCCCTCTCAGCCATGTGTGAAGGTCAATTTATCGCCTAATGACGTTGAACAATGACAAGGGATTCAGCAGGACTCGGCTGGGCCTAGGAATTAGTTAGCTTGTGGTGGAAATTTAGCGCACATTTAGTTTGATTTATTTGTAGAGGCACGAACTCGAAAATTAGGCCCTGTGCCTATCAGTCAATAAGTTGTTGAAACTTAAATTGAAGTGAATGTATTTTATTTATTAGATTTTTAAGGGAAAGTTTATTAAAATATCGATAAAATAACTATAAAAATATATTATTAATTTATAAAAAAACAATAATTTCGCTCTAGTTTACTTCTATTTACCCCAAATAATTTTAAGTATATTAAAATATAGAAATTGCAATTATAATTGCATTTTCTAGGAAATTTTTTATTGTCTCAACTGAAGGTAGATATCAATATTTAAATGCACAACTGCCTTGGCAGCAAACTCTGCAGACCTCTAAGCCAGCCAGCCAGCCAGCCAGCATTTTGTAGCCAAAATCCTATTTAGAGCCCTAATCCCAAAACATGAGGGGCGTAACCATAACCAAGTTAGCAAGCATCCTGGTTCCGGTTATAGAAATGCGGCTAAGCATTTCAGCTTGCTCTTCTCCGCTCTTTCTCTTCTTTCTGACTAAAGGAATTTTGGCTTTTCAGCCCCATGATTTTTCCCCACTTCCTCAAGACCACCTGACGATGTTGGGTGATGAAGTCACCGGGGCCAGGATATATAGAATCCCAGGGATCCCCAGGTTCCAGTTCCTTCGCTGAGCTGCCAAAAACAAATACACCAAACTGACAGAACAAACAGAGCGACCAAAAAAAAAAGAGAAGAAAATATCTAAAAACAAAAAAAACAAAAAAAGTAGGAAAAAAATAAGAAAAAACCTGGAAGGAAAAATTGAAAAGAGAAGGAACTTATTGCTCGGCAAAGCGTGAAATGTTTACGAGCGAGTGACGATGGCGACTCAAGTGCGCTAAAGGAATTTTCGGTGGAAAATGAGGGGTGGGGAAAAGAGGCTGTGACTCTCGTAAAAAGAATTCTCTCTTTATTTTTTATATATAAATATATATATATGTATGTGTGTTTGTGCAAATCTTAGCCTTCCCTCAACGAATTTCCCCTGGCTTCAATTGTAAAGAAAATGTTATTAAGGATTTTCTATTATATAACAAAAAGGCGCACTAAAAACACACATACACCCAACGCACTTGTTCCGTTTTTAGAGTGTGTGTGTGTGTGTTGGTGTACAGTGGTGTGTCTGGTGTGTGTGTGTGTGTTTTCTAGGCGCATTAAGCACTTGACATATACACACTGTGGACTTGCATCCATCCGCCATCTTCTGCCGCGCTACGCATCTTTATAGGTGGAAGGTTGGCATATTTTATACTCTAACTTGGTTTTTCGTTAAATAATAAATAAACAAAATAAATTAAATATTGGGTACTCTAAGGAAAAAACTTTACCTTAAATAATACAAATATGTAAGCTTAAAAATGTCTTAATTATTTATCTAAAAATATTACGTATACGACAGGGATACTTTGAATTGAGTTAAGAATAAAGTTATTTTTATTATAGTTATATAAACTACAAAAATAAAACACTAAATGCCTAATAATGTTTAGTGAATTTTCTAGTCGTGGTTTTCACATTTTCCTTGCAGGGCGCTTTTCATTTTGGGGCCCCAGCATTAGACGGGTTTTCATCTACTTAGTTTTCAATGCCTTTCAGCCTCTCCACCTTTCCCTTTGCTGCTGTGAGTGTGGTGTGTGTGTGTGTCGTCAGTCAGAATGTTGACAAGTCGATGACGGTTCCTTTGAGTGTAAGAGTGAGTGTGAGTGTGCATCTCTCTGTGTGTATGTGCGCTTTGCTTTTCCGCTCAAGGTTCAGCTGCGAACATTAGTCAAGTCAACCCAAAATGAGCGACCAAAAGTGGCGCAGTCAAGCAAAAAGGCTCTCGTTGCAATGACTGAATGAGTGAATGAGCGGCTGACTGAGCGAGTGAATGCGAGTCCAAATGAATGTCGCGTCGAGCGACTGATTGAATGACAGACGGACGTCATGACGCCTTGACGAACTGACTCTTCTTGAAGGAATGGCCAAAAGGAAGCAGAATCAGAAGCAGCAGCAGAAGCAGCTTCAATGCATATTTCTTCGTTTTAAATTCAAGCTCCCCATTTCCTTCCCGACTTATTTCATTTTACCTCGCGATTTCCCCCATTTTTCGCCTGCATCCTTCTTTGTCACGCTCTTAAGGAATGCGCCTAGAGCGATGCACAATGGGAATATTGTAGAAATTATTAAATAAAAATATATACATATTCATTCTTAGTTTTTTTATTAATATTTTTATTTATTTATTAAGCTACATATATTAAAAATATAACTAATCAGTTTACTATTTACTTAACGAAATCTTTGAATACATATTTCTTTAAGAGAAATATCCTTTAAATTAAAAAATGCTAAACGATATTTTGCTTATCGTTTCGATTAATATATGAATATTTATAATATATCAATCTTAAAAACTTGGATATGGAAAAACATACTCTTTTAATTAAAATTAATTAATAATCGATAATTATTTTATTAAAATTTATTAGTTATCGATAAATACAAATTAAAACTTGAATAATTTTAATGTAATGAACTCCATATTTTACTAAGAATTATATTTATAATAAGAATTAATTCCCGAATGATGTATAATTTATCGATTGCTATTTATCAATAAATAAGCCACTGTGAAGCTCAATTCTCTTACTACTTCAGATGAATTTCTGTCACGTTGGCCTAACTCCTCCGGTTATAAACATGTTTTCCTTTTTTTTTTTTTATTATTATTATTATATTTTCTGCTAGGGTTTTTATTTTATTTTATTTTTTTGTTCAGCCAGCTGTTTTCTTTTCTTTTCTTTATAATATACAGCAATGCTGTACTTTGACTTTAACAATGTCAGCCATTTTGTCCTTTGTGACGCCCTCGTGCAAGGAGAGGCCAAACAAAATGCAATGTGAACATAAATACCATGACTGACACTGGTAGGTGGAAAATGGAAAATAGAAAATGGAAAATGGGGGTGATGCTGGGTGCTGGGTGGCGGGTGGTTGGGTAGTGGGCCTTGGGGTGGTGACAGCTTGCCGCGATTTGCCAAAGGGGCTTAGTGAGGGTGTGCTGCTGCAATCTGCTGCAATCTTCTCGCGCAATTCGTCCTTCTGTCCTCGAGTCGATTCATCTTGCCAAGGAGAAGAAAAAAAATTTATACAAAAAATGTGCATGCCTTCGTTACGCATTCTTTAATTGAATATTTATCTTGGCGGCTGAAGGAGCTCTCGAATGTGCAGTGACAAAAAATGGGGAGCTATATGAAAACAAATTGAATTTTTTAAAAAGTATGAGTGGTGACGCTCCATTCTAAAGCCAATATATAAATTTTAAATATCATAAAAATAATTTTGCTTATTTTTGAAATACAAAAATATCTTTAAAATATTGTTCTATATTGAAAAAAAATCTCCGCAAAACAAATTACTCTTATTTTCCTGGTCAAATTTGCTCTGAAATTTGTAGTGAAAACAATTTTATGCACATATAATTACCAACTGGTTCTAGCATCCCCTGAATTAAGGTAAAAATTCTTTTGAGAGTGGTATTCTTTTAGGTCTCAACTGGCTCATCATATATTTTATTTTGTTAATTTCCTATTTTTCCCAGGTGTACTAAATCTTGGTCTGCCCTTTATCTGAGACCTTTGCACTATTTTCTATTCTTTTTTTTTTTGAAAATAGAAAGATAGAGAAACCAAACCTGATTCGACGTTGTCGCGCGTCCTTGTAATTGCAACTAGAGCGAAATGCGGCGCGAGCCTTGTCATCCTTGTTTTTCCGGCATCGGTTATGCGCATTGTTGTATGCCACTAAGGCCCCCGATATGTTTGTAAGTCAGTGTGTGTGTGTGTGGAAAACCACATCCTTATCCTTATCCTGCATATGCAATGCATCTAAATTGCTTTCGAGTTGTGTTCCGCTCTGCACTGTTCTGTGTTTGTTTGCTTGTTGTTTGTTGCGGCACGAGAGTCGCATCTGCTTTGGCTTTGAGATTTACAGCTTTGTTGGTTTTGCCTTGCCAGCCTCAATTCATCTCTTGTGCCCTCATTTTAGCATCTTCCATTCAATTGCGTTTTCCACATTAGAGCTTCCCAGCTCTCAGTATCCTTTCTTCTGCGTGTATCCTTGCTTTGACATTTTAAATGTTATTTAATGGTCTCGGGAAACTTGAAACTACTGCTGCTGCTGCACCCACCATAAATTCATTATTATTATTTTCCCTTCTTCCACCGGGCAGGAACCGCAGCAGGTCGAAGCGGTTTACTCTTGATTTATATTGGCACTTTATGTGCAATTTATGGCCAAGAAGAAAATGCTGGCTTTATTGGTCATTTGCCGACTTTTCCCCGCCACTACTGTCTTGTGTCCGTTCAGCGATTCAAGGTGGAAGATATGTTTGCTATATCAATTCCTTTGATATGGTTGTTCAGCAGGATTTACAGAAATGAAATATATATTTCTAATGGTGTCGGTAATTAAGTGGGGTTTTGGAAATGGTTTAAAAATGTTTTGGAAATTATGTAGCCGTACTAATTATGGGTTAGTTTTCTAACCTCTGGTTAAGTTGTTTTTTTGTTTTAATGATTGTTGCATAATTAAACTTTGATTCAACGTTAAAACCACGTAATCAACTATAAATTAACCTTGAAAATACTCAGATAATAAACTGTGGCTAAATTTGATTGGGCGTTTACTTGATTCTTTAACCTCTGGTTAGTTTTAATTAGTTTTAACTATTACTTTGAACCCTGTTAAGTGCAAGCTATTGATATAACTTCAAGAGCATACTTCCTTTCTCTTTGATAATTATTCAAAAGCTGAACTCACCCTTGAGTTAACACCTTAACCCATGGCTCTATTTTTTTTCTCTTTCCGTTTTTACTGTTAATGTTTTTTTCCTATCGCCAGGTGAACACTCGCTTGTCCTTCCCCCTCTTCTCGCTCGTATTTCTTGTCGCTCTTTCCCTATTTATCACAACTTTAATCTGTGACACGACTGTTGCGGTAACAACCACCTCTCCCCATCAACCATACCCCCTAAATCCCCCATAACAGCTGCTAAACTTCACCCGCGGCGATTTCTCGCTGTGTATAATAAGTAACAACAAGCGAAAAAAGCGGGAAATATCCAAGAAAAACCGTTGGGAGAAAAAAACCAACAACAGTAAATAATTAAAAAAAAAAAAAAGTTATACAAATTACCGAGGGTCCTTCGGTTATCCCTGTCGCAGCACCCCACAGAGAGCTCCCTTTTCAGCTCGCTTTGACTGTAATTAAATGATGTTTATTAAACGTTTCGCCATTGTTTATCCCGCGACTGAGACTGGCAGGGTATGTGAATGGGGTTTTGTTATCTGGAATAAAGTATAATAATATTAAAGTATATATACATTTTTTTGTTTCAGAAGGAAATAAAGTAACAAGAAATATAAATTAGTAAGAATAGTTAGAGTGAAGGTTTGAAAATACATTAAGAGTTTTGTGTTCCTTAATATCAATTTAAAATTATATTAAAAATATTTCGTGCTATTTTAATTTGTAATTTAATTTTTTTATTATTTATTTTGTATTTTAAAATATTTATTTTATATATTTTTCTATAAATAATAATTGATTAATTATTAATTTCCTTAAAAAAAAACATTTAAAAAAAAAAATTAAAATTAAATCCTTACATAAAATTTAAAAAAATAATCTAATATATTTATTATATTTTTTAATATTTATTTTATTTATTGTTGTATATATAAATTAATTTTTTTTTATCAAATTTCACTTGAAACCAAAGAAACTTATTAAATAAGTTCTTTATTAAATCTTTATACATAACAAATAATTAGTAAGCGTTCCTTATTTTTAAATTAATTTTTAAATATTTCCAAGTGAGTTTTGTGACTCTTGTTGCGCATTTTGCATTGCCAGCACAACCACTTGAAATGCTAAATGATGGCTTAGGCAAGCACAAACATGACCAAGATATAAGGACTAAAATTATATAAAGTATGTATGGTATATCCTGGAAAAGAGCAGAAGGAGAGAGCAAAAGCAAAGCAGCAGGATAACGCAGAAAACCACAAAAATGCTGCCTCTTTTGCCAGTCCTTCTGCTGTTGATGCTGCTGCTGCTGGTGCTTTTGCTTTTGCTGTTGTTTATAGGCGGTGTCACGCCCACACACATGACTTGGCGTTGCCGTCAAAGGGTTAGGGGGGAAGCGGAGACAGGGGTTTGGGTTTTTTTTTCTAAGGGCAGAGGTCGGATTGGAGGTGGCAGATGGGTTGGTTTAGTGGAAAAGCGGCAACACATCCGCTTGCCCTTGCGGCGTATCCTGCAGTTTCCTTCCTCTTTTCCTCCCCTTTACCCCCCACCCCGTTCCGACTTTTCCCCGAGTTTCCCCACCTGTCAGTTTATCTAACACGCACTCCAGGCTAAAGAGCAACGGAAGGATCAAGGGACGGAGGCGGCCAAGTGCCAGGCGAAAGGGAAAACAACATGGAAAAGCATAACAACAACAACAGCAAGAAACCGAGACACAAAAAAAAAAAAAAAAAACGTAAATTAACAAAACCTGCCGCCAATCATGAGCGAGTGTGCGTGTGTTGGTGTGTGTATGTGGGGGAAAACGGAAACCCTGATGGGAAGGTTTTTGGCCAAAACGGGTTACATGGATAAACTCAAACCGAAAAGCATCAAAGTACACTTTCAGTTTGACAGGGACTCTAGGATTTTCTTGTAACGATGATGATAGTGCACAAAATAAATAACTAATGAATGCTGAAAAGCTGGAAAAACAGTATTGCAGGCAAACTTTAACAACAAAATTGAACTAATTAAGGAAATATTAAGACTTAAATAAATCTTTAAATTGTTATTTTATAGAATAAATAAATTTGGTTTATATACATTTTTAAACTCCCCTTTCAACTTTTTTTTATATATTTAAAATATTTAATTGAAACCTTAATTAATTTTTAGCTCTTGAAAAAAAAAAAAAAAAGCAGATGTTTTTCTGTGTGATTTTCCTTGGTACCCTTTTGTCAGAAAAACACACCGAAAATAAGCAACAGGACCAACGGAAAGGACTAACTCTCCTGTGGCGTGACTGTGTGTATGCGTGTCTGTTGTGTTAAAAAAAAAGAAAAAAAAAAAAACAAGAAAAACAGAAGGGAAGCGAGGAAAATTAGTTTAGGGCAGCGAGGCGCATTTTTGAGATTCATAAACTGGCGAGGTGTGTGTGTGTGTGTGGGAGTGTTAGTGTGAGTGCGCGTGTGTGCCTGGGGGCAAGTGTGTGTTAATTTCAAGTTGACTCCTCGTTTCACTCGTTTAATTGGCCTGACTGACACTAAACACACACACACACACACTCAAAGGAAACCCACACGAAATGAAGTTCATGCTTATGAATTAATGACAAAAAAAAAAGGAAAAACATAAGGTAAAAGGTAAACCAAAATGGCAGACTTTCAAGGACTTTTTCCCATTTGGGGTTCATTGAACTCCCCTTCTACACATTATAATACATATATCCGTTTTGGCTTGACAAATTTCAATTAATTAACTCATTTCGTATTCATCTTCATTAGCCCCCAAAGTGCAATGAAACCGTTCAATTACACCAATTCAATAATTCATAAGGGAGTAGCAGTAGCAGCAGCAGCAGCATCATCAGGACTTCTAATCGAAATTACTAATTGCAAACACTGCATTTGAAAAATATGTCCTTAATTAATATGAAATATATAAACTCAAGTGCTAAAAGCTATCCCCTGGCAAGTCACCAAGTTTTCAATTAAATTCAAGGAATGTTTCTCTGATTACACAGGTACACAGCCAAAAATTTCCACGAACCATTTCAAGTTTTCCATGATATTTGGGTGCTCCTGAGTAAAAGTCCCATACAAAATTATTTTCCATCACCTACAGGTTCCGCGGTATACCTAAGAATACAAAAAACCGATGTTTGGCGACATTTTGAATTACGTGGCCTATATAATGGGACTTACCTTAATTATTTTCGGTAGGACCTACTCTCAATACATCAGGGCACTACTAAAAAATAGTCCCAATCGTGGACCATTGCCCATGTCTTTGGAATTCGACGCCAAAGTTGAAACTCCCAAAATTTTCAACATTTCTTTAATGAAAAAACAATTCTGAGAATTAAATCTTATATGGAACTAATTTTAAATATTCATTGAATCTATTGTTCATTGTATTCTTTAATTTCGGTTTAAAGCGTTTTCATGAGGACATTTTATTGGATTTATTAAACGAAAAAAACCGCTTTTTTGGTTTCATTATCTACTACTATTTGCTGTCAAATTTCAAATAAGTCAAGGCAACCTATAGAATGCGAGTAAATATGTATCTTTTTATATATAATATAAATTTAGATTTTTTACTCGCATTCTATAGGTTGCCTTGACTTATTTGA
>VNKB01011798.1:0-25011 GCA_008042735.1 Drosophila leontia
AGCAGTGAGAGCATATAGAAGACTATATGCAAAGTTTCATTCAGATAGCTTTAAAACTGAGGGACTAGTTTGCGTAGAAACAGACAGACGGACAGACGGACAGACGGACAGACAGACAGACGGACAGACGGACAGACGGACAGACGGACAGACGGACATGGCTAGATCGACTCGGCTGTTGATGCTGATCAAGAATATATATACTTTATAGGGTCGGAAACGTCTCCTTCACTGCGTTGCAAACTTCTGACTGAAATTATAATACCCTGCAAGGGTATAAAAACAGAGAGGAAAACAATTTAATAAAAACTTTCATGCGTCCTGGGAAGTTCCCTAGTCAAAGGGGAATATATAATATGTATTTGTGTTTGTCTCCCGGGGATTTTGTTGCCCAGCAGCACTGGGCGTGAAAAATTTAAATGCTAATGAGCTTTTAATTGCTCACTTCAGTCAGCCAACAGTGCGTATGAGTAATCTGCGAGAGTGTGTAAGAATTAATGAACCTCTTGAGTGTATGTGTCCCAGGCAAAGATAAATCGTGCACATCCATCTCTAAAGCCTTCATGATGTTAATTACCAAACACACACAGAGCCACCGGAAATCTACAAGATCCTGGAGAATAGAGAGCAGAGTCCTTGTAAGCGGGCGAATTCTAAATAAATGCACAACAATTGCAATTTCCATTGCAGCAACTTGATAAAAACTTTGCGTAGAAGAAAACTATTTGCAGGGGGGGCTGGGAAAGTGGGCGTAACTCTGGGCTAAACTAAACCCAAACAAAAACTTCCCAAAAGGGGGGGAAAATCCGGTGTGTGCGTGTGCGTGAGCAGATAAAACTTTTAATTAAATAATTAACAGGAATTGTATATGCATCGGTATCGTCCACTTGTTGGAGCCTGGTTCCTGGTTTCTGGCTCCTGGCTCCGATAGCCCCTGGCCGTAAACAAATACCCACACATTGTTGGCCAGCCGCTCGACCCACAAAGGTAACCAGCAAAAAGATTATATCCAAAGATAGAAACTGTTTTCGGAATGGTTATACTTTAATTAATTATTGCACGAATGGAAATAGAAAGGGGTGTGTGTGTGCATAGCTGAGCTCTTTGTTTGTTCTCTGCGTAAATAATTGAAATGGAAACGAAGTTTAATGGAAAAAGTTAAAGTTAGTTGCTTAATTGGTTGCTTTATAACAAAATATATATAAAAAAGAATATTGTGACTACAAAATAACTGCTATATTTAAAGGAAACTTAAGGAGAAATATGTAAAAATCTATGATTAGGGCCATAAAATGTATAAATACAAAATAAATATTTTGAAATTAATTATAATTTATAAGGAAAAGCTTCTTGAATCAGTAATTCTGTTGGTTAAATTTGACTTATCCTAGGATCTTTAAAGGTTTCCTGAAATTACCACCCATATATCCCTCTTCGCGTGGCATCCCTCACCGTAAATGCATACCCAAATCTCCCTTGATGAGAGGCAGCTGGCATTCATGAAACCGGCAATATTCGCTGCATAGTTGCCAACCATTGACCGCCAGTGTGAGCCTGGCAATCACCATGACTATCGCCAGCATCAGCATCATCATTATCGTTATCCGCATCGCATCCGGTATGCATCATCTGGATGCATTCCTCGACTGCGTTTGCAACTGCATTTCGGCGGTTGTCGTTGAATTTGCGGTACGTTGATATGCGTAATAACGCAATAAATACAAATTAAACATGCTTGAGTGCAATTATGCAAATTAATGGAGTTTATAGGCCGCGACACGGATCCCTGACGCCGCAGCCCCATAGCCCATAGCCCACATAGTCCGTAGTCTGTGGCCCGTAACGGATTACGGACCGATTGCCGGGCACTAATCTCTTGTAATGAACGCAAATATGTAGAACACGGCGATAATCGCTCATGTTCACATTCAACAATAAAGTGCTTACGAGTGTAACCCATGACATCCTGACATCACAGACACAGGATCGCTAATCGCAAATACAATGTTCCGCTGTCACGTTGAATTTAACGTTTGTCCCGTAAACATTTTCGATTTAGTCGCAGCAATTTTTTTGTAGCTTTTTATATATATCTATTTTTTTGCACGGCTACTAAACAAATACTCGCTCAAGTCGCAAGTTTTATGTCCATGTCCTGCGTCAGCGGCAGCTGTTGGTCCTTGGGCTCCTTAGGACAGGCGATTTCTTCTTAAATTTCTATAATTGCTTGTGATTTGTTGGCCACGAACGTGCCGGGCAACTGCAATTTGTTGGCACACAAGCACATATAAGCGGGAAATGCCTTGTAATAGGTACAGTAGAGGTCAAGAAAATAGAGAGAAAATTATGGAATATATTTAAAAGTAAAAGCTTATCTTTTAAATATTTATTTAATATTAATTATGATTATTTTATATGTCAAAATAGTGAGCTTAGAAAAAAATATTATATCTTTCAATATTTATACTTTAATATTAAAACTAAAATAAAAATCCCTAAATATAATAAACATATTTCCGTTTCAAAAACAGTCATGTTTTATTCTTAAAATAATTTAATAAATAATAATAATTGAATTTCTAAATATCTTAACATTTTTTACTATTTGTAAGATAATCACTATTTCCTTCACCCAAACTGTGGTTTCGCTTGCCCCACCTATAAACATACATTTGTCTTCTCCTATATAGATTTTGCTATATATTTTTATTTGTCTCACGCTTTCAATAATTGCCAGTATTACACGTGGCCCTAATAAATTAGTCTTGGACTTGGTCCTGGCCAGGATCCTGCTGCTGCTGCTGCTTTGTTGGCTTATAGCTAAACGAAAACAAGCGACAAACTTGCCAATATGTTTGGGCTATTTCGTCGCGTCACTCATACGCCCTGTGGTCCCGCGCGTCTCTCTCTTTCTCTCTCTCTATCTCTTTCAGTATATCGCATGACATTGTGTGTGTTGGCTTTAATTACGATTTTTACAGATATTTGCATAAAGCATTTACAAGGCATCCTGGCAGCTGGGTCCTGTGGCAGTTTTGAAGCCACATTAAAACTCAACCGCGATGCCTAAACTAATGCCATGTCGAAAATGCAAAATGATGCCACATCAATATGCCAGCCAATGCCGCCGCTCAATCACATTAAAAATTGCTGTCTGAACAGAGAACAAAAATCCAAAATCCAAAATGAAAATGAAAATGATGCGGAAATGGTCATATATAATGACTAAAATTCAGTGTCTCTGTCCCGGGCATTTTCTCTTCCGGATATTGAAGGGATTTGAGCTGCATATGTGACGGCGCGGAATGATTGAAGCCATTGTCAGAATATTGAACGCGGGACATGGAAAACTTGTTACGGATGTGGGAGGCGGACTTCCAATAGATGGCATTTTCCGAGCATATAAACTTTTGCCTCTAACTAAAGGCATCAAATTGTAATTGTCGAGTGATTTGATATGGGAGAGGACACTGGGAAATTAATCTTTAATAACCAAAATTAATTTTTAAAAATATTTCTTACATTTAGACACTTTTTAAATTGATTTTAAAAAGATCAATCATAGAATTTAGGGATAAATACTTTGTTAAACAGCAATCCTTTTACTTTACTTTTGGACTTGAACTCAAAGAGTATTGAATACTTTTAGACAACTTTTAAAATGATTTTAAATAGCTGAAACATGAAATTCAGGTTTATAAACTTTTTAAAACAGAACTTCTTTCACTTCTATAACCTAATTTCTCCCTCTGCACAATTGATAGTTACTGAGCCAAGTTTATGCTACAGTTTAGCTAAATAGAACAATTCCCTTCGATGACTTATTCAGCCTTTATACCGACATTCCGTCTGTAGTTGCGTTTTCAAGTGTTCTCCAGACAATGGCGGATTTTAAGAGGTTGCTGGCTTAATGGCACATTAACTCATCAAAGCAACCGCAATTCAGCCCCAGAGGAAAGTCAGTCACTTCCTTCCCCACTCTTTGTGATTTTCCCCCACGATTTTCCCTCACACTTTACACTTCGACTAACACCCCCCTGTACCCACCCAGGACATCATACAACATTTTAACAGCTGTCAGTTTTATGGCGCGTGACTTTTACGACAGCCGGTGGAGAAGGTGAGAGGGGGAGGGGAGCAGGATATAGGGGAGATATATAGCTGCCGGCGAATTTCGGAAATCGGTTTTAATTGCCAACTAGAACAACAATGCGAATAGCAATAACAATCAGCAAGTACGCCAAAAAGTGCGCTACAATTTTTGGCAACAAACACGCATAAAACTGGAGTAGAGCGTGCATAAAAATAGTTTTATTTTAAACCCAACGACCATTCAACAATTGATGTTGGCTTGTGTAAATGTTTGAGTGCTGCATTTTATTACATTTTACAAACAAAACTCATTTTAATATGCAGCAGCAGGGCCGGGAGAGTTGATTGGTTCCAGCGATACACATTAAATGCGTGAAGCGATTTTCGAAAATGTTGTTTCCACCAAAAAAGTTCGGTCGTCGTGCAACTGAAAACTGGTTGAAAACTGAAAACTTTTTAAATGCATTTTGCCTTTGCATTTATTTTGCAATCAGAGGAAAGGAGAGACGACGACATGCGAGCGAGAATAATAAAAGTTTCTTAGCAATTTTCTCAGGTAAGAACAAAAACGGATTTTTGCCCTTCAAAAAGCGAAAGGTGGGGATCTAAGTTAAGTTAAGGATTTTGTAAAAAATGTCAAAGAAATGTAATAATCAATCTATAAATATGAATACTTATTTAGAGTGAAAACTTATCACTTAAGAAATTTTTTATATTAAAAAACAACTCTCTTAAGGCAACCCTTAGGAAGAGTATTTTAATTTCCTTCTTTACCTCACCTTTCTGCGTACATAACACGGCATGTTCTTCGGGCTGTTACTCCTGCTTTCGCCTGCCTTTCTGCACAAACTTTAATATTATTATCAATTTTCGCACAAGCTGCAGAAAATTGCATGCAATTTCCACGGCGGCGGCGCCAGATACGCTTTTCCACCGCTTTCCCAACCAACAACACAAAAGGTGGTGCAAAATATTGCAACACATTTGGTGGACGGCATAAGTTATGGCTCGACCGCAGGTAATTAAATACCATGTGAGAGAGAGAGAGGTCCTTGCAGGTCCTTTGGCGCTTTCAAAATTCGCTTAGCTTTCGTTTAACTGCCGTTGAATCGCATCCTGTTAATGAGCAGCTAGCTGTGGCTGCGGTTAACAAGCGCCTTGTTTTGTTTGCTTGCTGGTAATTACAAATTCATGAAACACTATCATTAATTCACCGGAGTTTAACAGAGTCGCCGCAGGATGTTTAAGGAGAAGCAGATAGGTCTGAAGGGGTTATGTGAAGTTATAAAGGATTTGGAAGTAGTAAGTGAAAATGTTTAAAAATCTTTCTTATACGAGGTATCCATTTCTATAACCTAACATCAATTTCCCTTTCACTATCCGTAATTTATACAATTTTTATTATTTTTATTGCCTAAATTTACAGCTCAGTTTTGTATAGTGTTTGAGTTTATTGCTTACCACTTTGTCAATTTGTATTTCCAATACATTTGGCTTTAGTTGAATGCCATTCCCCCTGGCCGAGAGATACAGAATAAACTGCACCCAAGGAATGCTCCACAATGAACTGCAGAAAAGGGTTTTGGAAATCCAATTCGAACCTTGTTGCGCACTAAATTTTCAAGTGTCAAACTAATGGCCTAAGAAATACTTTATAGCTAAAATTTTAAACAATATAGATGGAGAGGGCGAGGGCGAGGCACAATTCAATAAAATATCCATTGTCCTGGCGCAGCTCGTCGTCTTTTGTGCAAGTCCTGCGTGTGTCTATATAGCTGTATCTGTAACTATATCTGTATGTGCACGCATCATTCATCCGGCGGCCATATTGAGGCAACATATCCGGCGACAGGATGCCAAGACAAGAAAATTTCATGCTATGCTTTGTACGTTTCCGCCTCGCCCCTCCTGCCCCCTGCCGCTGTCCCTGTCCTGCCTCAACCCCATTTTCGACCCTTTTGCCTGCTCGCAGGATTCTTGTTGTTGACTGCCAGTGCTTATATTTTATTTCATGCCAACAGCACTGTTTAATTACACACAAAAGACAACACACACACATACACAGAGAGAGAGATAGAGAGGTAGGGAGAGCGACAGCGGTGCATGTTAGCCTGCCACACGGACACAGATATCCTTCTTTCTGTATCCTTGTGCTCTGCTCCGTATCAGGTAATGGCTGCCCTTGCTCGCATGCAATTTATATTTTCTGCTCTCACTGTCGCTCCTCCTGAGCCTCGATTTGGAGTCCGGGTCCTGGCCAATGTCCTGGGTATCCTTCCACCCTGTTGCAGTGCAATTAAGTTCGACTGCAAGACAAAAGGCATGTTGTTTGATATCCCGGCAGTGTTGCTTCTTCCTCCCGGAGACCTCTTTCAACTAATTTCTCAATTGTTATTTTTATGAGAAGCATTTTCACAGCATTACAGAAATAGTCCTGATGCCAAAATAGCACAAAAAATTGTCCTGTGCGATAATAACTGATTAAGAATAGTGGTGACAGGTGCACCAAGGGAAAATCTTAAAAAAAATATATTTAGCAAGGATTTTTCTTAGGAAAGGAGGTTTAATTTTCAAGATAGTTTCAAACCACAACTAGTTACTTATGTTGTTCCTGATTTAAGAGATATTTTATTATTAAAACTATACACTCCAGTTTTTTTCCTAGTGTTTAATCCCAGCTTCTGTCTTGGTTTTTGTCATAATAAATTGGATTTCTTTGGAAATAATAACCATTGAGCTCTTGTGTGCGATTTAACGATGAGTTCAGCGATTGGCAACAATTACTAATTGCTATTTCGAGTGGTCGATGAACTCTGAGAGGCTCGCATCGGGCCTGTCTTGTCTCTGATCATGTGCACATAAATAATTGTGCCATTATTAATAGTGTTTTAATACTCGTTGTTTCCTTTTTTTTGCTGTGAAAATTATTTATCCGATTCTTAACAATTGCATCATAAATTTCATTAAAGAAAGAACTCTTTGCCGTACAATTTATCATCTGGTAATTGATAATGCCAGCGCCTAGGACTATGCCGCGCCATGTTGATTAATTATCGCAATGACAACGGCAATGGCAGAAGGGAAAAACAACAGAGGCTGCCGCGGCAACAAAAAGCGATAGCAACAATGCAAAGTTATCGCTGCAAAAATATTTTTCAAAATTTCAACGCCGCAGCATGATTTATGTTTGGAATCCTTGGCCGAAGGACGAGGAGGCAATGGCCTGGATGTGGATGTGGGGGGCTAAAAGCATTGAAAGGTCTCGCTCGCAGTGCCGCAATGTTTTTTGCTCTTTGATTCCTTCACTGTTGCTGTTTGTTTAATTAAAAACGCAAAACTTTTGCGGTTCGCAGCCAAATTAAATTATGTTCAATTTAACTTTATGGTTCCACTTTGCTTTTCTTTTACCATTTTCCTTCTCTTGGCTGGCGGAAAAACCTCGCAATGAGTGAGTATTGAGTGTGACCCCAACCTGAATTTGGAAAGTTTTCAATTTCCGAATTACGGAGGAGAAAGTGCCATCATCAAATGTGTCGAAGGCGAAACAATGGCGCAAATTGTACACAGAAAGCAGGAACTTGGCTTTCGGTTTTATGGTCTCAGTTTTGTTGACAACGCGGCGTATGCGCAATTTGTGACAAGTTGCCCTTTGTAGGAAGTTTCTTTCTTTATTTTATGCGACATTGTTTCAAGGTTCCACAAAAGCCAAGATGAGAACTTGGCCAACATTCTGCTTGAAGTGTTTGTTAAAAAGTTGCCTTCTTCTACTTCGGGCCTGCTCAGGACAGCGGTTTTCTGGCCACGCTTTAAGTGGCCCAGCTATTTGATGGAAATGATTGACAGCCGCCTATGCCGGCACGAAGAGCCCCAAGTTTTCGGCCAACTCCAGCAATAGCAGCAGCCTCAGACCAACTTAACTTGGCCAAAACAAAGTGCAAAAGTCAGGCGAAAGTTTGAGCTTTCGGCTAAGCTCCAGGTAACTGAACAGAACTCCGGCCAACCACCTTCTCACCATTCACAATCAGGCAGCTGCAACAGTCAACTAATTCCCAGAAATGTTTCGCAAAGGTTTTCCATTCAACTTGATTGACAAAGCCATTCCAGAACGGGGTTATCCACTAACTAAGCGCAAAAGAGGGAAGGTTAATCAGGGGAAATTAATTTTTGTAAATTAAGTAAGGGTTAAGAAATATTTTTAAGGATATTTAGAAATTTAAATAATATTTTAAAAGACTTAAAAATACTTTATAAATTTATACAAATTTTTGTTCGACATATTTTCAGTTAAAACGGCCTAAAAAGAAGTTATATTAATAGCAGTAGGAAAGCTAACGCTTCTAAGACTTAGAAAATTTCCTTAAATTAATCACAAATCAATATAAATATTAAATATTTCATCTACAATCAATACAAGGCCTTTTGTCAGGACATAATATTAATAACTCATTTCGAGATGGCACTCTAACAACACTTGACTCAACTCAACTCAACTCAATTTGGATTGTTGTTAAATTTTTGTTAACTGATTTGTTGGGCACTTGAAACTACCGCAAAAATGGCCGCCACTCAGGTGTAATTGCACACAAATATAGCTAATAATGTTCTGCCAATTTCCGATAACTGCAACAATTGCCAGGCAATTGAAAAATGGCAAAAAATGAGCAGTCTTCGCTCGCTGGCCGAGCCAAACTTACATGGCCAGGCAAACGTTTATTTATAAATCATTTTATTGTCGGATTTATACATACATATATACATATATTTGCAGTCGGGCGTCGGAGTTTCTATGCCAATAAGCAGCTTACCGGAAGTTGTAATGCTGCAAATTTAGATTTCCGGCCGCAAGTGCAACGCCATTGGCTTGGCAACATTTGCAGACCTCCGGCAAACAAAAAAAAAATAAACGAAAAACTCACAAAAAGCCAAGCCAAGCTGAAAAAAAGAGCAAAAAACTTTTGCCACAATTTCATTGAATGCCGGCCACTCCCCCATTTAGAGCCATTTTTCGTCTAAGGTATAAGCAAAAAGTTACCGGCTTTCGCCAGCTTTAGATTCCCCAAAAAAACCGCAACTCAAGCGAAACCTGCGACCAATTTGCAAGCCAGAAATATTTCTGCAAAAAAAAAATATCAAACTATTAAATGGAGAAAAATGCAGAGCCAAAACACCGTCGTCTGGGTAATTGACCAAGACTGGAGCTGATTGTCCAGTCTGGAGTTACTGTCGTCATCTGTCCATTAATCACGTCCTAATGTCGGGCCACACGAGTCTGTCAGAGCACACTAATGATCTGTGCTTTACACATGTACCCATGCCTGGCCTATAGATGAACCAGCTCGTATGTCCTTTCTACTCCTTTCTTGTGCCATGCAGGCAAAGAAAATATATTGATTGGGGTTAAATGAAATATCAGTTATCATAAGAACAACTATATATATTTTTTTTTAATTTATAAAATACTCTTTTTAGAATATTATTAACATCTTCAACAACATTTAAGATAATAAAACAATTTAAAATCCTCAAAAAAAAGGGTTAAACATCTATTTTTCTTCTACAAAAAATTACTTAACACCTCATTATAATTTACTATAGTTTTCTCCCTGTGCGGTCAACATCTACTGGCCTCCAGTGTTCCACTTAACCAACGTGTTTCATCTTTCTCTCTTTGGTTGCTTCGGCTAGCCGTGTTGCTGCTACTGCTGCTGCTGCTGCAACGTTTTTTATCGATAAAGTGCAATCAATTTTTACAAATGGGATTATTTTCTCGGCTCCTCTGGCTCTTCTCTGCCTTGGCCAAACGAATGAAACGAACGAACGAATTGTAATTTGTTTTCCCCATGCATTTGTTATTGTTCTTCGACTGTGTCTCTCTCCCTCTGTCGCAGGAGTCTTAGTGAAGTCACCGCATTATCTTAGGGCTATATCTAGTGCTACATATGTACCCCGCACAGTCCACCTCCATTTCCACTGCGGAAAAGTCAGGTGGAATGCGCTGTGGCTCCTCCACACAGGATGGCAATGCAAAGCAGCTTTCGATAGAGATTTATGCTTGTTGGTAGTTTTGCTCATAAAAATGCATTTTTATTGCTCTGACTGCGCTGCCTTTTGGCTTTTCCCCTCGGTTTACCCCTCGGTTTTCTCTCTATCTTTTTTTCCCTGGTTTTGGCTTTTGAATATTGAGTTAGGTTTTCGGGTTGCTGCGCCAAAAGGTATGCAGCAGTTTCGGTTTGCTTTGTGTGGGTCGCTTTGTCGTCGCCATCGCCTCGTAAAAACTGTAATCAGGCAAAATAAATAGCGCCATAAAATAAGTTTCTATCTTTTATTGCCAAACGAAGAAACGAAACGAAACCGAACGGAACGGGCAAATAAAAATAACTTACTTAACTTTTATTCCGCCTCTCATACAATTTGTGCCTAATGGCAATGCAATGTTAATGGATTTTTAATACTTCTTCTTGCTGCGAGGTAATTTTATTTAATTGTTTTCCCCGGATTTCTGCCCATAAATTCTTTTCTCGGGACACTGCGCAGATTCCAAATGAGTTATATTATGGATGGACATTAAATCGGCGGGAAAATTAATCCCCTGATCCATTTTTTTTATCGATTAAGGCTAGAAAACTGTGAATTATCAACAGATTTATATCATTTTGATATTGGAACGTACATACTTAAATAGATAAATCGATTTTGTAACAGAATTTTTGCTTTAAGAGTTCGAAAAATATTTTAATTATTAAACTATTCATTTCTAAGGAAATATTTCTTTTTTCAAATCAAATTTCTTCCCTATAAATTCCACATTTCGCCTTAAAACTCATCTTAAATCCTGCCAGGCATCCCTTTCAACCGCTGATTCAGCGTGCCATCTAAATAATAGCTAAAAATCAATTGATATCTATTTTATCAATGCCACTGCAGTTGCGGCTAAATTGCATTTATGGCTTTGCGCTTTTATTTAATTTTGCACATGCAATTTGCCAACTCTCCGGCCCTTTCTCGACGAGCTGCTTCTCCGGCTGCTTCTTGACTTGGCTCCACTGCCATTACCTCCGGCTCCTACCTACGCACGCCGGGATCCAACACAGATATCCACAGTTGAAACGGCGAACCGTACTGAAAGAGAAATCCTTTCATACATTTTTCTATACAAAACCGCCGCGCGCTGCACAAATGAAGCAACATTTTCTCTCAAGAAAATGCGATTTGTGCGCTTTTGAATGCAAGCGACGTACTGGCCACGCCCCCCATCTACCGATGGAGCTCCCACTTCCCAATTTTCCGCCCCCACTGGGATGCTTATCCTTTGATGATGGAAACTGCTCTGGCAAGCGAAAAACTTTAGAAGCTTCAAGACGGGCTAATAAAGAGGCGGGGGTACACGCCCCCTTGGTACGTGGGTGCGTGTGTGCCAGTGTGTGTGTGTGACTGCTGACCAGGCACAATTGATATGTTTTAAATTTCGGTTTACAATGTTAATCTTTGGAGGGAAAATAGGAATTTTTAGGGATAATAGTCTAAAGAATTTAATTAGAATTTTAGTTAATTTTTATTTACAAAAGGTTCTCTTCAAAATGTAATAATGTTTGATATGTTTAAGCATTATTTTTTATCCATCTCTTTATTAATTTTCAGGAAAATTACCTAAAACCTCTTTGAAATAATAATAAAAAATAAAAAGAAGCTCTTTAAGGCATTTACCATTTTTCCCGCATGTTTTTCTGATGCTGGGCAAAAAGTTTTACAAGTTTAATTATGCAGACAGAGCAGCTCAATGCCGACAATGAAGTCTGGGTACCCACGTGGGATGGATGGCCAATTAAAAATGTTAAGTTTTCACGAATATATGTACTATGGACTCCGGACATATCAAGGCTGCTACTGGGGACCGCAAAGAAAGCAATCCGCTGCCATACTCAAAATGCATTTTTTGTAATTTATGAAATGCGTTAATTGCATTCAGGAAGGACAAAGGGAGGAGTCTGCTCATTAACTGCACAAACCGTGGGCAAATTAAAGCCTCTCAGCTCAGCTCAGCTCAGCCTCATTGTCCTTGTCACACCCTCCTCCTGTGATCCATCCCCCCCTCCCTCAGCACATACAATTAAAAAAGTCAACACCTTGAATTGAACCCAGGCACACTCTCCCACAGCTAGGTAATGGCTTGAGGCCGCCCAGGTTGAAATCCCCTTCGAAGAAACAAAAAAAGTTTAACGCTGTGAAAATTTTCACAGTAATTAGCAAAGTTTTTGAGCCTAAAAAACAAAGGGCATCCGGCTTTTTTGTAGGCGCGTGTCAGGCCCTGGGAACTGATGAAAGCAACCAGCCCTCATGGACCCCTAAAGTAAATGATATGCCGAAAATAGTGAGCAGGGATTAGGGATGGTGAAATTTTTTTTTTAAATGTATTAGATTATTTGTTATTATAGTAAAATATTTTGAGATAAGCAAAAATTGATTAGATGCTTTAAAATATTAAAAACGATAACTTTCGATATTGAATTTATCGATATAATTGTTGTTTAGATTAATTTTAATAAAATAATGTGTAATACTTGATATATATTTATACATTATTAATTTTAATAATTAAAATATGCTTTAAGATATAAACAAAACTCTAGACTTAAGGCTTTCTAGCCTTTAATCGATATGTTTTTTCTCTATTTATTTTCACAACCTACATCTCTAGCTCCTGCTAACCAACAGCAGTCCGGGGCTTAATCCAATTTATTTCAAAGAACTTTGTGTGAGAATAATTTGCATAACTTTGATATGAGCAGCCCATGTGTTTTTCGCTTTTCGGCTTCTTTTTTGAGGAGAGGGAATGAATGTGTTTGGAGTGTGATGAGTGTGAGTGTGCATATGGGTGATAATCACATCCATTTCAGGACTTGAACAATATTTTTCAAGAGCCACTCAGTCAAACTGCAAATGAATCCATTTATTGCCATGGCTTTCTCTGGCAAGTATTACTCATTCAGTGAGGCGACACCTCTGGCCATATTTCAATTATACGAGTTTAAGGCACACCGTTTCGCTTCACAGCTTCCAACTTTCAGAATGAATAAATTGCTGCGGCCAGAAAGTGCTCAAATGTATGCAATGAAATTCATTTATTTACGCCTACGAAGCAAACAAAAGAAAACTGCCACAAAATATATATATAAACAAATTAGCATTGAAATGGATACAAACCAAAAGCAAAATGGCAGCGAATTTTTCATAAAATTGGCAGGTTTTTATCGCTTAAGCTTGAGTTGAGCTGAGGACACGCGTCAGTTCGCAGGATCTGAGGCTGGACCGCCCTGGGTAAACATCACAAATCAGAGAGAATGTTTATGCATGAAGCCAGAGAGCCACAGCGGGGCACAAGAAAATTTCATAAAAATTAAATTGTGCATTCGTGCAGATCTGTACGCTGGAATTATGACACAATATGCGACAGTAATAAATGTTGAGGCAGACAAAGGACAGGTAAAAGAGGGGTTTTTTCACTTGCTTTAGTGGTGGGAATGGAAGTTTTGCACTGTGGGAAAATATCTAAAGAATATTTCAAGCTGTAGAATTTTATAAATAAAAACCTTTTCTTGAAGGAAGAATAAGTGACAATTTTATTATATTTCTTATAAAGTCGGAATAGCGGCTTAACATTTAAATATAATTTTTTGAGGAGTCAGAAATTATTGGTTTCGGTTTTAAATACATTTATGAAATTCTCTCAATGGAAAAATAGTAAGAACTCCAATTATACCTTCTTATAGGAAAAATAATTGGGAATAATATATGAACTGTTTTAATATAAAATAAAAATATAAATATAATTTTTGGAAGAGTCAGAAATTATACATAAACATTCTTGAAGAGGAAATAGCTGAAAACTAAATAAATTTAGATTTTTCAAAGTCAGAAAAATATTTCAAACTTTAAATCTTAGAAAATGTAAAAGGAATTATTGCTAAACTTTATACACATCTCTTATGCTTCACATTCCATATACTTATTTAGCATTTTATTTTCTTTCTGTGCATTGTAACATGGGATTGTTAGTGAGGGGGATCTGCGTTGCCATGGCAAGCCAAAAACCAACTCGGGCAAAACAATTTTCACACGTGCAAGCTGCAAAAGGTGCAGACAAGCTCATAAATTGCCACAGCCATGATGACGATGCTGATGATGATGATAAAGGGGCTGGATTTGGGAGCTGAAAGCAGGAAGTCTGACTTGGGGGCGGGTCACATTTAAATCCTTAAAGGGCCGCCTTGCCACACCACAAACAAAGTCGTCGGTCTGCCCCTCCAAATGTCTGTTTTGCGGATTCTCCTGCTCAAATGCAAATGATCAAAATAATTACATGAAGCGCACTTTTTCCGCTCCTTCTCCCTTCGCACAAAAGCACAGGCGACCGAGCGCGGTTGCAACTTCAAAATGATGAAAATGAGTTTTCTTTACAAACAAAATTAAAAGTAAAAGGAAGACCGACGAGCTCCGAGAAAATTGCACACCAAATCCAACGATGTGCAAAGTTATTTTTCACAAGTGCTTTGCAGCCCTCGTCCATGTCGCCTGCATGCGGCTATGGTTGTAAGGATGAGCATGTGGCCATGTGGTTCTGTGGATTTCCGTTAACTTATGGTTAGCAGAGTCTCTGGCTCTGTGCATGTTTGGCCCCCACCATCCTTGCCGGGGCGCATATTCCTATTTTTATGCTGTGCAAATGACAGCAATTTTTCATAGGGCAAAGCGCTGGCAAAACTCCCACTTCCACTCCCCCCGCCAGAGCCAGGATCTCCCTGGTTTTTGTTGTCCTTGCGAGAGGTGCCAAGTGACAATAATTTTGTCTTTCCCTGCTCGGCAGAGAGGCGGCAATCCTCTGACGGGCTTTTGTTTCGCTGTCACTGCCTAATTGCCAAGATTTTGCGCTGCTTGGTAGACCGAAAGAACCCCCAGAGAAGCCCCAAAAGGCTTTCCAATTCCCCACACAAAAACCTTAAATTTCGAGTTTAAGAGCAACCCTCGAGCGCAGCTGCCTCAGTTTATTACACATACGCAGTGTGGTGCAGCGAAAAAGTATTTAAATGGAGTGCAGTCGGTAATCTGTAATCGTAAATTGGAATCATTTGCATGCAGAGGAAGTTAAGAAGAGTCTTGAAGAATTATAGTTCTTATTTAAAATATTACAAAATATTTAAATAAAACAATAATATCGAATATGGATTTATTTTTATAAATGTAACAATTTATTCTCAATTTTTTTATTTATAAAATAATACTAGCCTTTTTATAATACCAATCTCCTTCAAAGTAAATAATAATTTGCTTGGAAATTAAAGTGTAATTTTACAACCCAAAAACCCAAATAAAATCCCCAATAAATGCCAGTGCATTCCAAGAAACTTTGGCTTTTGAACTTTTCACGCATTAAAAGTCATTTATAATCCTTGGAAACGATCATTGAGCTCCTTTACTTTATGGCCACCGATTAATTCCAAAAAAAAGAAACCCATTTACCCCCATTAAGGGTACATTATTGTACTTTCCCATAGATCGTTGAACCCCAAACTAAATGCAGCAGGCATTAAATTAAAGCAACAACTTGGGCGATATTTTTATGTCAATCATCAAAATCAGATGCCGAACAAGTCGAACGCTTAAGTCGCTCCGGCGGCAAGGACAACTACTCATAACTGTTTGGCTTGCTGTGAAAATATCAATAAAGAAAACTAATGAAGTGCGCGCTGCCTTAAGTGGCTTATTGTCACTCTGACACCCCCCCATACACACACACGCACAGGCAGGAGGTCCTCCTCTAGTCTTACTCGGTGTGTGTGTGTGTGTGTGTGTGTGTGTTTATGTGCATATAATGCCAAAGGGCAGAAGGACGAGAGCTCTGTGTCGCGTCGCATCATAAAATCCGCACTTATTACTCCTTTTATGCAACTAAATATGTACTCCCAAGTAAATAGCCACAAGGATGTGTGAGTGTGTGTGTTTATTTACTTTCGGTTAAGTGGACACTGTCGCTGGATTTCTTCCACGGAATGGACACACTCAAGAAAAAACCAGGACCAGGTGCTTAAAATTTCCTGAGGAGAGGGAATTTTAGAAATAAGTTTGGTTTTAATTTCATATATATCTAAAAAAGGATTAAAATATAAGAATCTAAAGTTTTCTGACTTATGTGCTATAAAGTATTTACCTAATGGATCTTTTAAAATGTAAACAATTTTGATTCAATTTATTTTACAAAAGAATAATAATAATAATAAAGAATGCATAAGATATTTTTTTTAATATTTAAAGAGTTGTATAGCATTTGTTTTCTGTGTCCCTGCCCTTCTGCTGTTTATTTTCGGCTATTAGCAACCAAGGAAAATCCTTTAGAGTCAAGTGGTCCTGTCCGCTGTCCTGCTGCTCTTGTCTCCCAGCTAGCCACACAAGGACTCCAGACTATATTGGCCGGTCAAGTGCTGGCAAAATATTTACGCAACGTCATTGAGTGAGTAAATGCAATTCATGGCACTCATAAATTGCAAATCGTGGCGAGAACAAAAAAGGAACAACAAATAATTAAGAAAGGCAACGGGGGAGACAATGATACTACAAGACAACGCACAGTCTGTGATAAAAGAAAAGCTCTTTGTGGCCATGGGTAAAGCTCAACATAATTCTTTACATAGCTTTTCCACGCACAGCCAAGTTCCATTTTCCGCTGTCTAAGAAAACTCGATTTTCCGGCAACCAAAGTGGAATGTAGATGGCGCTGCTTAGTTAAGACCGAAATCTGATTAAAACCTGGCTTATAAACCAAATTACTTCCTCATTTACCATCATTACACCACTTCCTGAACACACACAAACACACACACACTGGAGACCCATTAAAAGAAACCTCTCTGGCAGTTATTACGCTTAATTTGAAAACATTTAATTACCATTAATTATATTTTTGTATAATTACATTTTCTGTTTTATTGTTACATTTATATGTAGGTATGTGCGCAGTGCACATCATCATGCATTATGCTTAGTAAAATCACGCAAATGTTTCATTAAAAATTGATGCCTTCATTTTTGTAGAGAGAGAGTGTACGACGTGATGTCTGGGGAAGTTTTTGTTTTAAATATATCTTTTTTTTTTGCCTTTTGCAGTATCTGTTTCCGTAGCTATTGTTGTAATTAATGTAATGTAATGGGCAGTTATTTGTTGGATTTTTGCACTACTTCCCCATAGCGTTTTTTAATTAAAATTATAAACTCGCTTAGTTGGCATTAAATAACAAATTAAATAAATTCTACATGCGATTTATATTAAAAAAGTTACACATTTCTTTTTTTTTTTTAATTCAGATTTCTGTTTCGTTTTTTCTGCTCTTCCTTCTGGTGTATACACTTAGCAAAAATATGCATTACAAACTATTAGCAGTGTTGCCCTCGGATCGGGCGGGGCGGGGGGTTCGAAGAAGAAGTAGGAGTAGGCGTGGTGTACACATTTAAAACCTAAGAATATCATTCGCACTCTGGCTTTGAGAGGGGAGAGAGAGAGAGAGAGCGATCCTTGCAAAAAGTAGCCATCTTCTTAGTATCTAAACTGTCCCTTCTTCCCCCTCTCGTTGTGGTAGACCCTTAGGGGTGAGTAGCTGCCATTGCCGTTGCCATTTAGCGATGCTCCAGCACCATTTCCGGCGCCCTGGCCATTGCCAGCACCATTTCCGGTTCCTGTGCCCGTGCCACTGCCGCCGCCAAAGTTTTGCGAGGCGGAACCGGAAATCAACTCCTCGGAGTGCTGGGGCTTGGCTGTGCAGCGAGGAGCGAGGATCAGATTATAGATCCCAAAGTAAACCAGAGCCACGATTAAGGCCACCACGGCCAGCCATTGGTAGCAGCAGGACCAGTACTCCAGCTTGGGATGCTTCTCATCGCGGGCCAGGCCAATCAGAGCACCAAAGCCTTTGCCTGTTAGGGAACAAAAATTAAATTAATAAATAAAATAAATAATTAGTAAGTTAACAAGGACTCCTACCCAATCCAAAGAAGGCCAAGACAGCAATGGCCTGTCCCGTGGCCGTGAGCTTCCTGGGCATAGCATGACGCATGTACAGGATAATGGTGATCCAAAGCAGACCAATCACCGCTGGCTCAATCACCTCCATCACCACAGTCAGCCACTGGCAATCCACATCACTCAAGGCGGTAAATCTAATCACAAAGATGGCCAAACCACCAATAAAGATGTTCGAGTGACCACAGTACTCAATGAACTTGTCCACATTGAAGAACAGAACCAGGATCAAAATCAAACCCGAGTAGCACACGGCATTAGCATCTGAGAAGGTCCACCTTAGGTAGCTGTGGATGCTGCTCCAGAAGGTTCCAAATAAGATAGAAATCAAGGTTAAGATAAAGATCTCGGGACTGTAGCGACGAATAGCGGACATGGGCACCACCAACATCCCAGTCTTCGTGTGCCACCACCATTCCGGTGGACTCAGAGGCATTTGCGAGGCGCACAGCAGGACAACGGCACCCAAGACAAAGCACACAATAAAGATGATCAGGGCGGCCAAGGCAGCATCCTGATTGGGCTCGTTCTGGAAGAAGAACAGATCCAGCGGCGAGAAGAGCACGACATAGCCAATGGCACCCCAGACATACTGACGGCACACCTCGCCCCTGCCCTCGGAGGTCTCACGCACGGCAATGACAATGGCGGTGTTCAGGAGGGTCAGGGCAGCCATGGGAAAGATGTCACCCACCAGGCGGATGGTTGTATAGCCCACAAGGGTGTCCTGGATACTGCCAGTGGTCTAAGGATTATAAAGTAAAAAATAATTAATATTCTCTCTTAAAAGAAGCCAAGGAAGTTTAGCTTACATTGGTACATTCGCTGTCCGAGAGCACGCTCTTCTCGTGGTAGGGATTCACCACTTGGCACTCGATCATGGGCTTGCAGTTGTCGCTGTTGTCCTTGACCTTCTTGAGGTCCTTCATGTACCTGGCCTGCTCGGCGGGTATGTTGCATTGGAAGCCCTCTGGAAAATAACAAATAAATTAATTTAGAAACTCTTCAAATTATTCTGTAAACAACTCTTACCCAAGGGATACTGGCACCAGCCATCATAGTCGTCATCCTTCTTCTCCTGGCTAATGGCCGAGCCCATGAGGGCGTCTATCACCACGCTGGTGGTGTCCTCGGTGTAGGCATGGCAGTGCTTCACTATATCCTTGCCCTCCTCGTTCTTCTGGGTCAGACACACATGCGGCGGCTGGACATAGACCTTCTTGGGAGCCGTTTTCACCTGACGCACCGCACGATGAACCGTAGCCTCGGCACTCAAGGCCTCCACGCCAGCACTATCCGCCGGATCGGAGCTCTCCAGATCTCTACGTGTGCGCAGACTCTCCGTAACGGCACTGGTGGCCTCATCGTCATAGTCAAACTCCGAGCTCTGCTCCGTGGATGGGGCCAGAGTTGGCTCCTCGGCCAGCCAGGCCACATACAGAGGCTCGTACAGCTTGGGATTCTGGCAACTGTAGGTGCAGCGGGTCAGATTGATGCTACCCTCCTTCTGCTCCCAGCGACTGCAACTGGCATTCGCGCCGCACTTTTCCTGGAACAGGAAGCCTCCACTTTCATCGCAGCCAAAGCTAACCAGAGGCTCGTGCGACTCCGAGCGACTGACATCCGGAACGGCGAACAGAAAGGCGTAGATGAAGGCAGAGATCAGCAGGAAGACGGCCGTCAGCACACGCAGGGTGCGTCCAAAGGTATTGGGATTCCTGGCTGCCAACCTATCCGCCCAAGGACCTGCAATCAATGGACCCAAAATGGACACAAAGGGAGCCAAGATGGTGATGGTGCGGTATTCCGAGAAGTTGAGACCCAGCAGCAGGGGCTTGGTGGCATGAAGGACATGCAAGGCAGCCAGACCTTAAAAAAGACATTAAAAATTATAAATATTTGTATCTGTATCTTCTGGGCTTATTAACTCACCGCTGATCACGAAAAACACCACAAACTTGAGCGAGATCAACGTCTTGTTGACACGCGGCTTGCGCTCGGCAATGAAACCCATTTTTCCTCTATAAACTATCTATATAATCTCAGTAATTAAGCCACCTTTTCGGTGGGTTTTCGTTCTCCCAAGTTGGTTTCCTCTTCCAAGTTTCGTTGGGACTCAGTTGAACATGTTAGACTCGATGGGTTCTGCAAGGAGAGAGAAGAATATAAAATAAATAAGAAATATTTCTACAAGTTATATGAGAACCTTGAGTTATTAACCACAAACCGCAGTTACTGCTTACACTATAAACCTGGGACTCGGCTGTGATAACTATTGATATACCCTCACAAAACAAAAATATTTTATATCAAACTGTGTTCTGCCCAATTTGTGGGGATATTAAAAACCAATCGAGACATTTGATGCCACCCGTGGATGGTAAATATTCCAAAAATTATTGGGGAGAGAACCCCACATTACAGTGAGCTAGATATATATACACTTGGGTGACACAATGGGGTGTCAAAAATAAACAAGTGTCAATAGTCAATAGGCCACAGACGACACTCAGCGCGCAACAACACAACAATAATTGAACACACACAGACACAACAAAAACAACAGACAATAGTGAAATATATATTGTGTCTGCCCTAGACATAAATTTAAATTAACTGTCAACGAAATTGTCAATGGCACATAGCTTTAATCGTCAGCAAACTATTATAAGATTTTATGATAAACAGGAGGAGCTACACAGGGTGGGTTTCATGGATGTTTTAAGAGAATATTAGGCATGTCAGAAGCTAGAATATAAATTAATAACTTGAATAAAAGATATTACGTAAAAGAAGCCTGTATAATTCTTTTAATAAATATATATTGGATTAACTTTAATGCTTTAAAAGTAGTTTTTCCTAACTACATAACATAAAAGCATTACCTTTCAATAAAAATTTGATTAATAAACAGAAATTCTTCATTTAATCACTATAATATCCCCAGATTTCATGATAAGAAGGGTGTTTCCTTACACTTAATCCAACCACTAGACAGGGCATTAAACCCACTCGACAAGTAAATTGCTTGATAATAACTAAACTGCAAGCCCACTCTTCTCTCTCCATCTGAAATGCAATTTGCAAGATGATACTTAAAGTGAGCCGAGGAGGCACTCATTCTGACAATGCAACTCGGAAGGGAAAACGAAAGCGCCAGACGGCATTCATATATATTTTCCAGCTGCGGGCAGAGAGAACTCTAAACAAAACAAGATTTTACTACAAGTAGTAGCCGAACCGGTTTGATACAAGATAGGCAAATTACATCACCCCGAGCAGAAAGCGAAACATTTGACTGACTCTCTGCCAGGGATCTGTGATCTACGCCCCCTAAAAAATAAAATACAAAATAAATAGAAACCAAAAGAAGGCCAACGAGGCATTTATCAGACATCTGCAAAATCTCAAGAAGAGCCAGCAGTTAATTGGAGAAACTCACAGCCCAAGGTTCGATTTACATAGGATTTATTATAAATTTATAAAGTGCTAAGCTCTCGATGTTACACTGCCTTAAGGTCCCATTAATAATCCCCTGACGGCCTTGCCAAAGGTCAAGCTAAAGGCACACAAAAAATCATTAAGTAAACATTATCTTTAGGAAGGCTAATGAATCATCCCGAAATGCTGTTCCAATCTGAATTATAAATAAAAAGCTGGCGGAAGAAATTTATAGAGATTTTCTTGGGGTTATCAGTTGATGCCTGAAACAAATTGTTTCGAAGCTCAAAAATATATAAAATAAAGTTACACCGAAAAAAAGAAATATTTATATATTAAAATTTTAAAAAATCAAGATAGAGATAATTTTTTACACTTGAAAAATATAAAATAAAACATGAATAACTTGAATATAAAATTCCAATTGTAAGCTGTATTCTAAAAGCAACCTTTAATCAAAAAACTCATGTAAACTATAAAAATAAAACTGGAACAGATAATCAACGACACGTTTCAGTTCCTTTAATAATCTTAAAACTATCCACAAAATGTACTTGAAACCATTCCAAACTACTTTGTAAGCAACTCAGCTTCTTCAAACCCCAAAATCCTACAGAATATCAATATTTTTCCGGTGTAATAAACTATATTATTGCCTTATTATTGCCGGCTTATCTCAGCATCGGCATTAGGGATTTAGACTAGGCGGTACGAAAAAAGGTCAAATGGCTAAACAAAAGCCAGCAAACTAGCAATGCATGACGTAAGCCGGCAAACAACAAATAATCAACAACAATACAAGAGCAGCTATAAAAAATGTCGTTGCTGTCGGTTTGAGACCGAAATTCAAATTAGTAACCAGCCAGCAAAAAAAACAACGAAGCTTCAGTTTCAACTTAATCGCACGCACACCCTAAAAAAATAAAAAATAGAGAAGAAAAACTAAAACCCAATATATAAAACAAAACCATCCGAAACCCGGACCAGCAGTGATTGCCCCACATGGGCACTATGTATGACACAGTGAGCTTATTTATGACCTAAGGTAAACTTTGCTCGGCGCTAGCCCCAGGAAATAAAAAAAAAAAATACCTACAAAATGGGCACCATTTTCCATTGCGTGTTTGGATATATAGAAGTCACAGATCGGAGGAGGTGTGGGTGGAGGAAGAACAGTATGATGGAATTACTGGCGAAAACCCACGGGAGCCACTGGCATTTGACAATTAACTTGCTGTACAAAGATGAAGCTCAGGCGACAAAAAAAAAGCGAAGAAAATATAGTTACACCATGAAAATAAATTATATTTATATATTTTTTAATTTTTAAATAATCATTTTTATGTATATAAATTTATATAAATTTTATAAAAAATTTCAATTCCTTGTAAAATCTTAAAAAAAATGTTATTAAATCATAAATAAATTTCAAATAATAAAATAAAACCCTCCCTTTTTCTCCCAGTGCATTCAGGTGATCAACTTCTTTGGGTACTTCCCCTATCTAGTTTCATAATCGACGACTTTGCCGCCTGCGCAAATGTATCCGAGTTTTCTTTGACGTTTTCGCCACACTTGGACCGCTAGCAACTTTTACGCTCGGCTGGAAATTAGTGGCTCTGCCTTTTGTTTTCGACTTCAAAATAAAAGAAAAACCTAACAAAAAAGACGGAAAATGAAAACCCACTGTGAGAACTCTGCGTGCATGGGGGAACTTGATGTTGTCGCCACCGGGACGGTAATTATGTACGAATGTAGCCGAGTATATGCCCGAAAATAGAAACTTAATTACAATGAAAACGGCAATGGGTGCCTTGGCTTATGCGCCCTGGGTGACCCTCTATTATTTATCAGTTGTCCAGTAAATCACTTTGTAAATGTCAATTAGTGATAAGGCCAAAGACAGGGTAGCAAAAGCCAGAGACAATGAGGCAATATATTTGCCCAAGCCTTATGCAAATCTCCATTTCTATTTGTTAGCATTGATTTGGCTTGCTTTGCAGCTGTTTGTTTATTTGTGTTTTTTGTTGCCACAAGACTTATTCACACCTTTACAGGCAGCTGGATATTTTGAGTATTTTTTTTTCGCCATGTTTACCCGCTTACTGTATCTATATTTTGACAGCCACCGCGAATTTTTAGATACAAAGTTGCCAATGCACTGGGAAAGATATTTTAGAGAGAGGTATTTTTATTACAATTTTATGAGGATTTTTGTATGAATTTAAATGGTAATGTTTTAATTAAGAAAAATATTTTAACAAAATAAAAAACAAAAAATGCTTAAACAAATGTCTTAATGAACCACCCAAAAATGTATAAATTCGGAAACCATGAATCGAATAATATTATTAATAATTTGTTACCTTTTCTACCTTAAACAAAAATAATTTAATATATTTTAAATGAAAGAAAATCTTTAAAAATATAGATTTAAAAAGTCTTTTCAGAACAAGTTTAAAGAACCTTTTAAAAGGTATTCCTAACTTTTCCAAGAGTTTTCTTCTCAAGAAAAACCCCTTTTTATACCCTTGCAGGGTATTATAATTTTAGTCAAAAGTGTGTTTCATAGTGAAGGAGTTATTTCCGACCCTATAAATCATATATATTCTTGATCAGCACAAAAAGCTGAGTCGATCCAGCCATGTTTTAGCAAAAAACAAATTTTTTAATTTTTTTTTTATTTTTGAGGTCTTAAAATGGTTTAATTGTCAAAGAAGAAATTGGCAAAAATTTCAGTTTCTTAAAATGTGAAATTTAGTATGCAGTTTCGTTACCCTGGAAAAAACTAGCACAGAAAAGCTTTCCGAATTGAATTTGATGCTTTTTTGGCTTAGATATGACATTTTTTATACAAAAAATTAACATAGAAAATATATAAAAATATTAATTTAAAGAGTGTGAATATTTAAGACCTTCTTGAGAGGTTTTATGATTTTAGTCAGCGAAGGAGTCATTTCCGACCCTATAAATCATATATATTCTTGATCAGCACAAAAAGCTGAGTCGATCTAGCCATGTTTTAGCAGAAAACAAATTTTTTAATTTTTTTTTTTTATTTTTGAGTTCTTAAAAGGTTCAATTGTCAAAGAAGAAATTGGCAAAAATTTTGATGTCTTAAAATGTGAAATTTAGTATGCAGTTTTGATACCCTAGAAAAAACTAGCACAAAAAAGCTTTCAGAATTTAATTTGATCCTTTTTGGCTTAGTTATGATATTTTTTATACAAAAAATTACCATTTAAAATATATACAAATATTAATTTAAAGAGTGTGAATATTTTAGACCTTCCTGAGGGGTTTTATGATTTTAGTCAGCGAAGGAGTCATTTCCGACCCTATAAATCATATATATTCTTGATCAGCACAAAAAGCTGAGTCGATCTAGCCATGTTTTAGCAGAAAACAAATTT
>VNKB01011802.1:0-27268 GCA_008042735.1 Drosophila leontia
TTTGCGACGAAACAAAGATGATGTTGTACTACAATATATAACATTACTCCAGAAGCCCACTGGCTTCTCCTGGTGTTTCTGGGCAAACCAAAGTCGCTTTTCTATGTTTACTTTAGAGAGCAAACATTTTTGGGATGTGTACTCGGTCCGTTTTAGCAGCTTTCGGACGGTTTCGTGAGAAACATTTAAATTACTTGTGTCCTTGAGATCGCTTGCTATGGATCTGAGCGAAACATGAGGTATTATGGCCAGTTCCCTTAGCAATTTTCGCTCATCTCTCTCTGGAATTTTGCTAGGCCGTCCTGTTCCAGGCTTGGGACCCAGTCTATTCTCCTTGTTTGGTCTATTTAGGATGCTGTATATTGTCTGCCGTAATACGGAGAACATTTCAGACAGTTCCTGGACGTTTTTTCCCGATATGGTGGTTATAATAAACCAGTTGTGCAACATCGTGCGAAGTTCTCTTTCCAGGCATTATTTTTTAATCTTGATAGAACTTGTCGCGCCGAAATTGATTGAGAAATGATTAGGAACGCAAAGGCTAAGAGGAGAAAAAAAAACCAAAGCTCAATTCCAATGGGAGCTGTCCTAAAACTGTTTTGCCGCTGATGTCAAAACACTTTCTTGACAGTATGAAATCTGAATGTTATTTGTTTTTATTTTTTTTAAGACAGTTACCAAATGAAATGTTGTTATTTTTTCTCATAAATTAGTACTTACTTACCCACAGAATCGAAATACAATTTTTAAAATATTTAAAAACGCGGATTACTAACTTTTTTTGGCATGCAAACATAAAAAATCAAAACACTTTTCATTGTCAAAACACTTTGTTGACATACTGTATATGTAGTAGTCAGCAATGTTAGACTTCCGGAACTTTGGTAGATCTAAAAAGAATATAAAAACAGAATAAAGAAATCCTAACCCCACCCAGCTCGAAACTAACCCCGCCTATTGTCACCCATCACACTCATGTAAATACTTCTCATTTCAAAATTTAGACATTTGTTGTCACTAACCCGGCTTTTAGCACTCCTAAGAGGCACCCCCACTAACCGACTGTTTCTCCCCAACTCCCGCAGAGCCCCGCAAGGCCAAGCCCATTCTGAAGACGGATGAGCCCATCTGCCCCGAGGGCAAGCTCTCCTGCGGCGACGGCGAGTGCCTGGACAAGGAGCTCTTCTGCAACGGCAAGTCCGACTGCAAGGACGAGTCCGACGAGAACGCATGCTGTAAGTACAGCTCTTTCTGGGGCTTTCTTTTTAAAATGTTTTTGAGAATTGAAACTAAATAAGAGAGAGCACTCTGACGTACTTTAAGCATTCCTTCCGAGACTAAACTCTCAAGTTTCCTCCATCCACAGCCGTCGACGAGGATCCCAACCGCGCCCCTGAGTGCGATCCCACACAGTGCGCCCTGCCCGACTGCTTCTGCTCGGCGGACGGAACCCGCATTCCCGGCGGAATCGAGCCACAGCAGGTGCCCCAGATGATCACGATCACCTTCAACGGCGCCGTCAATGTGGACAACATCGATCTGTACGAGGACCTGTTCAACGGCCAGCGCCAGAACCCCAACGGCTGCTCCATCAAGGGCACCTTCTTCGTGTCTCACAAGTACACCAACTACTCGGCCGTGCAGGATCTGCACCGTCGCGGCCACGAGATCTCCGTGTTCTCGCTGACGCACAAGGACGACCCCAACTACTGGTCGGGTGGCAGCTACGACGACTGGCTGGCCGAGATGGCCGGCTCCCGCCTGATCGTGGAGCGCTTCGCCAACATCACCGACGGTTCCATCATCGGCATGCGTGCCCCCTACCTGCGCGTGGGCGGCAACAAGCAGTTCGAGATGATGGCCGACCAGTTCTTCGTGTATGACGCCTCCATCACGGCCTCCCTGGGACGCGTCCCAATCTGGCCCTACACGCTCTACTTCCGCATGCCACACAAGTGCAACGGCAACGCCCACAACTGCCCGTCGCGTAGCCACCCCGTCTGGGAGATGGTGATGAACGAACTGGATCGTCGTGACGACCCCACCTTCGACGAGTCCCTGCCCGGTTGCCACATGGTCGACTCCTGCTCCAACGTGGCCACCGGCGAGCAGTTCGCCCGCCTTCTGCGCCACAACTTCAACCGTCACTACAACAGCAACAGGGCGCCTTTGGGTCTGCACTTCCATGCCTCGTGGCTGAAGTCCAAGAAGGAGTACCGCGACGAGCTGGTCAAGTTCATCGAGGAGATGCTGGGCCGCAACGACGTGTTCTTCGTGACCAACCTGCAGGTGATCCAGTGGATGCAGAACCCCACCGAGCTGAACTCGCTGCGCGACTTCCAGGAGTGGAAGGAGAAGTGCGACGTCAAGGGACAGCCCTACTGCTCCCTGCCCAACGCGTGTCCCCTGACCACCAGGGAACTGCCCGGAGAGACCCTCCGTCTGTTCACGTGCATGGAGTGCCCGAACAACTACCCCTGGATCCTGGATCCCACCGGCGACGGCTTCTCCGTCTAAGGCCCACTCTTCTATCTTCCCCATTCCTGAAATCCAAAATTCCCAAACAGGAGAACAACTCACAGTAGTTCCACCGAGAGTCTGATAACCTAAAGCAAGAAAGTCCCTACAAACTGTACCAGCGAGCCTACGTTGAACTGTCTACAAAATACTCAAATTGTTCAAATCTTGTGATTGTGTGATCCTAACCAGTTTCTCTGTCCGCTATTATTTATGTACACTTTATTTTCCGACTCCCACATCTCCCTGTCCTGCCTTCCACTTTCCATCTATCTATGTATCTGTATCTCCTTTTATGTATCTGTATCTGCATCTGTCTCTATGTCTTGCTTCTCTCTTCCTTCTTTCCCATTTATGTTGACGATAAAGTGATTTGTTTTAATTTACTTCGCTGCTTCTTTGACCAGTTCAAAGACAATTTTCACAATCCAACAAAACCAAGCGCCAAAAATCGCAGCAGCAAAATATCTTCGTAATTGTATAAGTATTTTTTATAAGAAAAATATAAAAAATATATATAAAAAAAAATAATTATGAATGTGGATTTTAATGTCAGGTCTAAAGGAATTTGAACAGTTGAGAGGAAAACTAATTCATGATGGTGCAATCATATATAATTAGCAAATAAAAAATAAATAGTCCCAAGTGTTGCTGTGCTACTTCGTTCATTTTATTCTCGCACATGCAATCTGCACTCGCTAATTACTGGAAACTACGTTCTCATTATTACTTAATTATTACATTAGCGATTTGTTTGCAAATATAAATTTCATAAATGAACGAATCTCACAAAGTTAGTCGTGATTCCATGCGAAACATGTATCATTTTTCTTTTTAATAATCAGATCAGGATAAACCCAACTAAAATTTATCGACTCGAACACTCCTTAAAAGTGAAAGTCTTACCAAGTGTGTTGACTAACTGCAAACTGCTTAAAGACTGACATTTACCCAATTATTATTTGCAAATAAATCGCGCGCATAAACGTAGCATTTGCAGTGGACGATGTGGAACGCAGATCAGAGCCGATTATAGCCAGAGACGCACTTGCTGATCCCAACTGGTGGAGGCTAGACACATGCCATTGGGGCAGAGGCTGATGCAAGTGATGCGGTTCTCGTGCCCAGACAGGGTGCCTAGAGCGACAATGTAAATGGGGGAGAAGCCAAAAAATCGATATAAGTCAAGTGCCAGTCTGAGCATTAGTCCCCGCTCTCCCATACCCATACCCATACCCAGCAATGGTCACCGATACCCACCCGTGTGCCGCTGCTTCATTGTATCCCACGAATGCACATTGCCCTCAATGCCGGCGCACATGAGGTAGCGCCCGCTGGTCGATAGAGCTAATGGGCACACAAAATCAGATTAAAGCCTCTCAAAAGTCAAGGCGACCAAGAGCGCCGGTCAAGACGGAACCCACCGCACGAAGTGAAGCCCGTGTTCTTCTGGGGCGGCTCGTACAGTCCGATTTGCTGGTCCGCCCGCAGGTCGTACATGCGCGCCGTCTGATCCTCCGAGCAGGAGGCGAAGCCGAAGCCACTGGGATGGTACTAAAATTGAATAATATAGAAGAGGGAAAAGGAAATATATAAGCAGACGGTTAAACTTATTCCAAGGAGGTAGTCCCGTTCAATAGATACAGGTACCCTTTCGAATGGTTTCAAATCTAAACCACCAGAAGCGTTGGCTTTCTAATTGTAAGGCTCTACAGGATTTACATTGATTTCTATATGATATCTATTGAATAATTTTCAAATATATGCTTCTAATTCATTGAATTCTCCTAATTATAGAGAGTAAGTGCAAAAAAAGTAATTAAGTACTCACGCAGACAGAGGATACATCCATATCGTGGCCAAAGAACATCTGCTTGTGGCCCTGTTCGCGTACATCCCACAACTTGGCAGTTTTATCCACAGAGCCGGTGATATAGGTCTTCATATCAGGCGACAGGGATAACCCAGCAATGTCACCAGCATGTCCATTGAAATCCATCGTCTTGACACCCTTCTCCAGATCCCAATGGCAGCTGTACAGACGGAAAGGTTTTCGATTAAGATATGTATAAACCTTAGGTGGAACCAACTCCAGATAACCCACATTTTCATGTCGCCCGAGCCGGTGATCAGATGTCCATCGTCCAGAAAACGGCAAGAGCTGAGGAAACCCTCGTAGCCCATCAGCTCCTTCACCATCTTGGCCACTCCGGAGGCGTCTCGGTTGTTGACGTCGTATACGGTGCACTGGTTGTCCATTCCTCCGCAGGCCACAAAGTTGCCCGACGGCGAGAAGGCTACCGTCATCACCCAGGCGGATCTCAAGGGGATGATCTGCACCTTGTTGGCGGTCCATGTGTCCCAGATGATCAGCTTGCCATCCAGGGATCCAGTGACGCAGTGGCGCGAGTCCCCGGCAAAGTGCACGGAGTTCACCTTGTTGATGTGCCCCTTGAGAATTTTCTTCGACGAGAAGCGGATCTTGGGCACATCGCCCATATCACCGCATTTGTCGGTTATCGAGCAATCCGCTTTGGACTTTTGGTCCTCCTAAGAAATAAACAAATAAGCCGTGTGGATGTACTTATCAAGGATATTATTAACTACTACTACTACTTTCAACCACTCTGTGGTTTACAATTTTACAAATTCGACTAATTTGCCATTAAAGGTGACCTACAATGAGTTTTATTATAACTATTTGTTAACTTACCATACAATTAATTTCAATAACTTATATTTATACTCTTTAACATGGTAAGAGAGACTTGTTAGACTCTATAACGTGTACATATTATTCATCCTGATCATCACCAGCCAATACGATCTAGCAATATACGTATGTACGCAATCTTTTTATACCCAGATACCATATACTTATGTATGTATATATAATTCTTTTTTTATTATTATTATTTAGAAGCCTTAGTAAATAATAGGAGTCTATCATACATTTTAAAAAAAACTATACTTTAAATACTACTACTAATATATAGTTTAAATAAAACTATGCCTTGAATATTTTATATTCTATTTGTTGTGTTACGTTTTAAAAATTGCTTCCAAATATCATAAAATTATAGAATACTCCAAATAATAGTCCCATTAAAATCTACGAAGCGTCTTTACTAACAACATAAATAATTTTTATCTATCTATAGTTTATAATTTCATCTTCATAGTAATTTTATTATTCCTTTAAATGTACTCTTAAAGATAAATTTATTTTCACTTATTTTGTTATTATCTTTAGCATATGTGTTCTTATTTAATTATGTTTTCCTTCTGGGTTATATTATGTAATTCAAGTTTCAAGGGACACTATCCTCGTTTTTGCTTAATCGTAGTTGTCAATTTCGTTAACCTTGAACTTTTGTATCATTCCATTGATCTCGTCGTAGAGCTTTTGTGTTTCAGCATCAATTTTCGGCATGATTGAGCATTAATTAATGGACCGCAGCAATATTTGCAAGGGTAATACAATGTATCGTTATAAACAGCACCGCGCCGCACAATAAACTGAGTTCTGAGCAATTTGTTTCGCTTGCATGTTATGATGTTTTCCTTTTCCCGTTGGTAATGCAATTAACTAATTGGATTACCTGTTAAATTCGAATATGTTCAAAAGCGAATTTTGGGCGCCAAAGTCTCGGGATGAAATGGCGTTAGGACATTCCCGAAAAGCAGGAATGGCCGGAGTGCGGTCACACTGCGCCCACAGCTGTTCGGTCACCTCATTTTTGTTTTTTGCTTTTATTTATAACAATTCGTTAAATGAACCACTAAATAGACCGAAGGCAGCTGCAGCAGCATGGACGCGAAGTAGGAGACACCATGGAGACGCTGCCATGTGCCATCCAGCTGCAGGAGCCCCATCAGCCGCCACCGCATCCGCAGCTCGTGAATCTCAGCATGGAGGCGAGCCTGGGCGAGAATGTGGTCAGCATTCCCAAGGAGCTGATCCTAATCTCGCTGGTCTCCCAGGAGCAGTCGCTCTACAATCCCAAGCACCCCAACTATCGGAGCACCAAGGTCAAGGACGAGAAGTGGCTGGAGATCGGCGGCAATGTGGGCTGGTCTGGTGAGTGGACGGCACGGTTTCTCCTTCATAGATGACCCCCAATGAATGCTCCACCCTTAGATGTGCAGTGCAAGTCCAAGTGGAAGGCCATGCGGGATCAGTACTGCCGCGAGCTGAAGCGCGCCAAGGTCTGTGCAAAGGCGGTAAAGTGGAAGTACTTCAAGGAGCTGGACTTTCTGCGTCCCTATGCGCTGGCTAGGAAGTAAGTGGTAGCCAGGGAGGCAGCCCAAAGCACTAACTTACGCCTTTACTCCCAGTTACAGGGGAAGATCTGGTCAGAATGCCGCTGGTATTGCCTCCACGGTGACGCCCATTTCGCTGCCCCTCGGCAATTCCTTCAGCAGCAACAGCAGCAGCCAGAACTTGAACCTCTCCGGCAGCATCAAGATAGAGGATGGCGGCGCCACCACGCTGCTAGATAACTGCAGCTTTAGCAGCTCGGCCAGTGCGGTGGACAAGAAACCGGCAGCCACCTTCATGACCAGCCATATGGGCGGCGTGATGCAGCAGTCGCAGTCGGAGAGCAACTGGAACTATTTGACCGACGCCGGAGGTGGTGCAGCGCCCTCCATTATCGTTCAGTGTGGAACGGCAAACACCACCACTGTGGTGGACACTCTGTACAACGAGTTTGTGAATGCCGTGAATCAGTCGGGCTCGGGGGCCACAGCAACGGCTTCCACTGCACCCGCCACCGCGCACAATCAGACGGGAACGAATGCCGAAGAGGAGGACGACGATCCCATACACACGTTCCTCAACATGGAGAGCTACTTCGAGAAGGAGCTGATCACGCTGATCCAGCAGGAGGACATGATCTACAACTACGGCAATGAGAACTATCGCAATGCCAAGCTGAAGATGGAGGTGTGGGAGGAGATCGCACGAAAGCTAAAGAAGTCGGGTGAGAGGCAGTCGAGTAATCGAAATATCTCCTAGTATTCATCCCACGGCATTCATTCCAGTGAGGCAGTGTCGGCTGAAGTGGAAGGCTCTGAGGGACCAATATGCACGCGAGCATAAGCGATTAAGAACACTGATGCACATGGACGCCACATCGCGGTGGAAGCACTACGACTCACTCGGCTTCCTGCAAAAGTACATACAACAAAAGACGTTGTAAGAATATTGAAAACAAATTCAAACTTGAAGATAAATCGATATTATTTTCAGGGAGAACGACCCTCAACTGGGCATGCTGCTGCCCAAACATGACCCGACGAGGGAGCTTGAGGAGCACATGGCCCAGTCCCACTCGCCACCCGCGCAACAGCAGAGCACCTTGGAGTCTTCGTCGAGTTCCCAGCTCAGCATGCCCGCCCTGCCCCACCTAACGGGGCCGCACAAGGCCGAGTTGGCCAACTCAATGCCAGAGCAACAGCAGGAGGAGCAACAGCAGCAGGCCAGCGAGCTGTGCGTAGCCACCTACGATGACATGGACATTGAGAACTACATCAATGGGGGCGAGGCTCACCATGATGATGAGGAAGAGGATGACGAGGATGAAGAAATGGAGGGTACCACGGCGGCGGAACAAAGTCAACAGCAGCAAGAGCAGCATGTGGTGGGCTACGACCATGATGAAGGTCCTGTTTACATGGAAGTTCAGCGTGTGAGCAGTTCCATAGCCAAGCCGGATCAGCTCAGCGACGGGGCCTCCAATATGGAGCACCAGCAGCAGCCATCTTCTGGGGAGTTCCAGCAAAAGCTGGAGATTCAGACGCCCACTACTCCACGATACCAGAATGCTGCCAACACTCCCAGCTCGGCGTCCACTTCTCGCTACCACTCAGCGCCCATCACTCCGAACAAGCCCAGCCATGCGGAGTTTCCAACCGTCAACGGCCACAATCCTGGGGAGGATGATGAGATTGGTGCCTTTTTCAAGGCAGTGGCCATGAAGATTCGGAATGCCCAGTTGGAGCCGGTTGCTTTTACCGATCTGCAAATAGATATTCTGCGAGTCATCAATGAGGCACTCAGGAATCACTAGCACTGCTACCAGCAGTAGGGAGACCCTCTATCTCTGCTTGCAAACAGAACGAAAAGAAGTTTGAGCGGACCATCAAGGGTTTCAGGACGTTTCATTTTAGCTTGTAAGTGTTATTTCGAAAGTGTTTTCTTTTAATTTGTAATTGAGTTGATATTTTTGTAAAGATCTTTTAATTTTGTGAACCTTTAAACGCGAAAATCGATTGGCTGAGCTGCTCAAAGGCTAAACTTATTAAGCTGTTAATTGTACATAGACCAAAATCCAATAAAAAAAAAGAAATGAACGAAAAAGTGTTTATTAGCTTAGGATGATATCGGTAGTCACACCCTGGAAGGAACTAAAAATTCAAATTTTTATATAAATAAATATATTATATTGTACCAAAATCGTACAAGAAACGAACCAGAAATTATTTTTTTTTTTTTAACAAAATAAAGTTGGAATATTGAAGTTTTTTATTGGATAGATATTGGTGTGGACTATTTGTTTTTCATATACAGACCACTAATAAGGAATGTCAGAAAATATCGATACTGCATCGATATTTTAAGCAAAATTCAATATACATATAATCGATTTTTAAACGTTGCGCAATATGTGATTCTAAATTGGCAAAGATAATACTGATGGTCTTATTATTATTATGAAATTTTGAAAAAGTTTCCCTTGGCACAGAAATAGCTATATACTTAAAACATAAATTAATATGTTTCTAAACGTATAAAATCAGATATTCAAGTTGTACATATACATACGTGTACAATTGTCTTAACCTTTATTTTTTGGGAAGTATAAACAATATTTGACGCTATTAATATTAAACTGATAGATAATTAAGTGGAACCTCTAAAAACTTTTAACCTATTCACAAATATAAAATATCTACAAGTTTCCAATATAACAAAATATTTAAGGATATACAAATTTTAGGCAGAAGTTTAAAAGACAGTGACTGAGACATATCCAATCCTATATTCTTGATCAGCATTAAGAGCAAACTCAATCCGTCTGTCTGTTTTTATACAAACTAGTCTCTTAGTTATAGTACTATATAGTCCTCCTTTTTAGTGCCAGTTGCAATGCTTATATGCAGAAACGATGTATTTTTCAAAATATTCAAATATAATTAGTCGTAGAATTGATTGGGTCAAATTGCAAACTACATACATACTTCGCTTCCCTAAGTTATGCTCTTTTAAATCTTTTACTACGCAACATTTATATTATTAGTTAATTTCAAATTTCTGTAGCACCCCTGAAAATTTAGTTTTTTATAAAATTTCACCCCGTACTGCTAAAAGCTTTAAGATGATGGACCCGACCCTCCGCTTACGCGCACTGTTCCCCCCCACACATGGTATGGAAATCAATGTATCTGGTAGTTAGAACTGGCAGTTGATGTAGCTTGCCTTTGTGAAGCCCCTCTTCCTTTGGGTTCTCTACCCCCAGGATACCTTCCGTCCTACCACCCACACTCATCCCAGAGACGAACACAAACATTTAGACAAACGAGCGTGGGAGCGTAGGAGCAGCTGCCTCAAGTGGAGCACTTGCAGAGGCCACACATCCCCTCGATTCCAAGCTTCACATACATACGAGAGCGTATTCCCATATATGCGCAAACCATTTACTATATGTATATATATAGCTCTCTGCTCTGAAAATGGCCTTCCCTTTGGTATTGGGCAGAAACCGGTCCGCGAGACGCGTCCAATGGGCGCACGGTTCGAGGGAGACAACCGTAGTGCCGTCCGTACATAAGACCGTAAACGGGGGCGGTTCCCATCGGAGAGCCCTGGGTGTGGCCGTGCCCGAGCAGATGGCACCAGCTGGTACCTGCTGCCGCCGACGCTGCTGTTGCTAGTGCTTCCCGGGAAATTTATGTAAAAGTGAAAATTTTTTAATAAACATTTTCATTTTCAAGCGGAAGTTGCGATTGCCGGGGCTAATCAGACGTAGCGAACTTCTGGATCTGGGAATGGCCATTGTTTGCCATGATGGGCTCCACGCCTGATTGATTCCTTTACCATGTGGCTGCCATTGCCATTGGTTCGATGGTTCCGGGTTCGTGGTTCTGGCTCGCTTTATACGGTTTGCTCTTGCAAATTAATTTCAATTCTTTGCTAAATGGTTGAGTGCGCGACTTTTAATTAATATCATGTGGGTTTTGGGTGGGCCATCGATGGGGTGGACTTGACTTATTGGAGGAAGAGCTGTCTGTGTTTTAAAATGTTGCCAAACGAATATTTAATTATAAACATAATTGTTGCCTAGCGATCTTCCAGTTGAGTAGAAGATTATCCAAAATGAATAATATGGCGCTCTTTGTAAGAAATATCAACATTTGATTTGAGATTAAAAGCTTCATCTGATGAGGCTATGTATTTCCCCTGATAATGGAATTTATTTTACTTAACATATCAATAAATCAGTATATCTCAATTTTACATGTATTATGTTTAAGTAATATTTAAATCACAATTTAATGTGAACCCCTTGTTCTCTTAGTTGATTGGTTTTTAATAAAATGGAAACTCGGAAAAACAAAATAATTTGAAAGGGCTCTGTTTATTTTGTTTTTGTTTCTTTGATATAACATTTGTATTTTAGACACTTTTTTAAGGGATATCAGACTTCTGTAGCAGAAATAAATTTCTTTAAAATCGTATTTTCCTAGAACAAAAGCTGAGCCCGTTTTGATATTCTTAATGGATAGAGATTTACCACTTAAAACTACTAACCTAAGTATATTTATTTCGCTTTTCCAGTTTCTGACTTTGGTTTCACCTAAACAATTACATATAACAAAGCTCTTAACTTACCAATTTGCTTTTATTTTTCTTAAATTTAAGCTTTTTAAATGTTTCTTTACCTTAATTCGTCTCTTCTTCGGTTTCTATATCATTCAGACCTCAAACATTTTGCGCCGTTTTAAAGGACACCTTCAGTCTGGGTGGCAAATCCGCAACAATATTTATCCGCACTCACCTTATCGCATTAGGGCGCATTTTCCCTGCAATTTCCAGGACACGGAAACTATTTTCGCGGCTCATTTAACGGGTGCGTTCTATCGCAGGAGAGAAATCATAAAAAGCACATAAAAACACATTTTTATTGCCTGCGGGCAGCTTGTAAGTAGAGCCACAGACACAGTTAAACCAATTTGCAACTCATCCCTTGGCATTAAGTATATCAAATTTGCCACGATTACGGGGACGCCTCACCGCATTCACGCCCACGGGCTGGACCGAAAAAAAGGAGAGCGAAAAAGGCAGAGCACAGAAAGGAGAATATATTCGAAACTCATTTCCTGCCCAGGAAGAAATATGAAAAAATTCAAAAAGCTGGAGCCGCCTGCAGCTTTGGGTCAGAGAGATCCCGCGATACAGAGACAAAATGCTGACAAACTGCTGAGTGAATGTTGTCCCCGCTCCTGTTCCTTTCGCAGCGAACTGTTATCATAAATAAGGCCAAGCCAAATGTCAGCGACAGGCCTCATATCATAAAGCAAATGCAAGTGGCGCAGTGAATCGGAATCGAGGCATCGGGCATTCAGTTTGGCTGAAACCATTCACGATTTATGGTCCGATATGCGATGCACTTTCCCCCGTACCCCAGCAGCCCCAGCAGCTCCACAGCCCAACTCCTTCTCCTGGCTGTCTCTCTGTTAAACTGAATTGTTTCCGGGAACTGAGGCTGCAACAATGGCAACAGCCAAGCGCTGAAAAGCTTGTAAAACATTTGTAGCAACTGCAACTGGGAGAGTTCGGACTCAGACTCGGACTCGGACTGGGACTGGGACTGGGACTGGGACTCGGACTTGGCCAGCTACTGTTGACCACGCTCGCCGCCGAAAATGTTTTATTCATAAAGCTTAGCGACAAGATCGTCGCCCGTTTGGTGCTGCTGCTGCTGGGATGTGGCGGCTGACGTTGCTGTGGCCATGCTGCTGGTGTGGAGCTGGGCCCAAAACCTATGCTAATTCCACATGCAACTTATCAGCCGACGCGCATCTTGTCAAGAAGCTTTTGTGTGCGACTGTTAGAAATGGCTCTGACCCATCTCCATCTCCATTTCCATCTCCATCTCCGTGTCCTTGTCCACATGCCCTTCCTTTTCCACATCCACATCCATCTGCGACTTTGAAAACTCAGCAAGGGGTGCTAATCGCCAAATTTACAACTTGATGCAAAACTTTGCCCCGCAAATGGGCCAGAAAACAAAACGACCGCAATGCCAATTGTGGGTGGGGTAGGAGGTGGAGCTGGAGCTGGGACATGTGGGTCTGCCGGGTGGTTTCGGTTTCGGGTTCGCCCGGCAAACTATAAAAATAAAACGAAAGGCTGCCAGCGAGATTCCGAGCCGGGAAATGTCCACACTTTCGCTCGTCCCGCAAAGCTGCCTGCGGAAATATAACATTTGAAAAATGTACTTTTTTCACACTCTCCATCGGAAAATCGCGACAAGGGGAAGGGGGAAAGGGTTCTGGAAGAGCATGGGATGAAGTTTGTGCCTATCGCCAGGAGTACACTGGGATCAGGTATCAAAGTAGAATTTATTATTATTATTTTTTTTTATTATTATAATATTAAAAAATTAAATAACTTTGATTCTAAACTCAATTTATTTCTAGGCTTAATAATAAAATGGCACTTTTTTATTTCAGATCGTAAATATCCGATTGGAAGTCATGTAAGCTGATCAGTTTTTTTTCGGCTACACTCTAGAAAAAACTACTAATAAACAAATGTTCTTTCTTTTCTTTAATCAATACAATTACCAATTTCTGGGACACCACTGTGCCCTGTGCTGGGTTATGACCCCTTAACAGGGTACTTTTTTTTCAGAGTGTGCCGCATAGTGTTAGTTACAAGACACATAACACTTTGTTATGTGCGCTTGACAAAGTTGGGCAGCGAGACAAGCAGCGGTAAAAGCGCTTAGTGCCTTAGTTTAAACCGAATCGCATCCTTTTTCACCAGGACACCAGATAGAGCACACACGAGCAGCTAGGTGGGGTGGAAGTGGAAAGTGGGGGATGTTGGCTACGAATTGGGTGCTAATATGGTCAAAGCATTGCATGGAACACCACCTTCCACATAGTGCTCTGCTGGGGCCGGGGATGTTTGTGATTTTTTGCGTTGTATTTTATTTTTAAATTTTAAAGATTTGCACATCCCGATAAGGCGGGCCACGATGGCTGCACATGGGAACAAATAAATCTCAGACAAAGGAAACGGATAACGGATATTTGCGGAATTTGTAGACACGTGTGTGGAGAGCGGAAGGCATTTGGAAACCGTTTAGCGGGGTGACTTTCCCGCGTATGCCGCAGGAGATCCCGAGAAGCATATGTTCGGGGTACAGAAGGGAGCCGGTCAGGGTGTGGGGTTGGAACCAAGCTGCGAAAGTGCCAAAATGCCAGGCGCGACAAGCTCCAACACCTGAAAGTGGAAACCCAAGAGTCCAGGCATCCGTCGAAGCAACATCGCCACATCCCTGGGCCATGATCGCGGTCCATGATCCACTCGTTGCAGACGCACAAAAACCACCGGCCCTGGCGAAATGTCAACTTTATTAAAAGAAATTATAAATTGGTATGCCAGTCCCGAGTCTCGAGTTTCCAGTTTCGAGTCCCGAGTCCCAGTCACCACTTCACAGGCACCGCGCGCAAAATTCCAGGCTCACACATCATTAAACGAGCAAAAAGCGGAGAGATCCATCCAGTCGGGAGTTTCGGGCCCAAGTGCCGCAGCTCCTCCACTCTCTCGGCAGCCTTTGTCCAGCCCATTACAATTACTGACAAAAAGCATCAAGGTAGCAATAAAAACAAACTTCTTCAAGGAGGGGAGTATGAGCAGTTGCAAAAGACTTTTTCGATTTTTAAATAACTTAAGCCCAATAACATTCCTTCACTTGGAAAGGATTTTAATATATTTAGTTAAGTCGCTTCTATAAGTTAAAATATTCACATCCTCTTAAATTGAAATAGAGTTTACTGAAGTAGCAAGCGTTTTCGATACTTAAAAAAGAGCTTAAGATCGGTCTTAACAACAAACTATCATGTTCATCTTGCTGTTCGATTTAAGATTGAAATTATTGAAACCAAGGAATGTTATTGTCAGCAGAATTTTCTCACATAATAACTCTAAAATAGTTAAGAAGTTATGTTAAATAGCTATTTACTTTACTTTACTATTTTATAGAAATTATATAAGCATTTAAATGCAAAATAATGTTACCTATATGTTACCTTAACACATTGGGTTTATAAAAATTGTAATTTCGGCTTAAATAATTTTCAAGCTATTACTAAAAAGTATTTCCAATATTTAAGCCAGCTTTTCCTACATCTTAAACCAGCCTCTCTTCCGAAAAAAATACCAAGAATCAACAAAGTAAAACAGAAGGCGCGCACAAAAACGAAAAGCTCATGTCAGGCCATTTAGAATTATGATAGAGTTTTGATGTTGTCATAAAAAAATTTAATTGAAATACCAAAAATGGCAATGAAAACCGACCAAATGAACGCGAAGAGCTGGAGGAGCCAAGGAGCTAAGGAGCCGAGTGGCACAGAGCAACAGATGAAGATGTCAACGCATTGAAGTCCGACTTTTAATGTGTGTATTTTTGGAAGGCATTAAGTATTTATTGCAGACAAGGCCCGCATGTATCACTCACCTCGGTCCTTGCGGGCCGAGAAAGATGTCAAAATGAGGCCACTTAGGCGGGACATTTCCTCCTCTCCGCCGGCGGCAATAAAGGAGCTGAAAAGAGCAGTGATCGGGATGATGGCTCAAAAAAGTATACACAAAGACGAGTAGCGGACCGCTCGCTGGGTCTTTTCGAGTGGAGACCAACTCTTGGAGGTGTTGCCAAGACAAACAAGTCGGAGTTAGCTGGGGGAACAAGGTGAAACTACGCGCAGGCAAGGACTTTCTTGGCTTGGGCAGGCCACATTTCAATTACCTTTGTGGGCAGCCATTTAAATGAAAATGCCACACATTGCAAGCAGGCACAAGCCACAGGGCCCAGGCATCGACTCAGCGGGGCACCACACATCGCCACATGTGAGAGGAGCCTTTGTGGCACAGACCGGTCGGCAAGCAATCGTAATCTTAAGGTAATAACAGGCACATTACATGTCACATTAATAAACGTCGCCGCATTGAAATTAATATCATAATTCATACCGTTATAATTTAGCATGCGCCCACAACAGTTCCCACTACAGCCCACACCCTGGCCGACAGACTCCACCTTCTGGCCTCTTCCAAGCCTACTCCGTGCAGCCTCTTTACATCCTTATTAATTTTATGTGACTTTTTTGCCGGGGGGTGGGTTTTCCCCCTTCCGCGTTCAGTGCGAAAAAATTGCGAGTAATCACAGTTCGCTTTGTGGGGGGCCACATACATTTACATGCAAGTCCTTTAAGCCTGATAAATGGACGGGACTAAGGCGTAGAAGGTCCTTTTTGGTGGGTCAAAGTCACATAGAATGGGAAAACTATGAAATGGGGTCATATGGACCACGGGGCGTATGCGTTATTTTGTTTTAAATATGTTTGAGCTAACTAGAAAACCTGGACCAAAAAAAGAATTATTTTGAACATTATTTAATTGCTGCTGTTTTTGGAATATATTAATTCGTTAATAAAATACTCTTTGAGTCTGTAAATAATAACTGTAGTAAAAGGATTCCATATAAAAGATCACATTTTTATAATTGTTTATCGTAATAGTAATATTTTTCATTGTTGTTTCTTATTTTTCAGATACCTTACATTTACGATTTCCTAGCCATACATCCGACTTAAAACCGGCATCATTATCATTAATCAACTGCAGCCACAACAACTGGCAGAAATGAGCAATTGAAGCTTTCAGTTCGATTTAGTTTACGATCGCGGCCAATCGGACAACATCTGGCTATGCCGAGAACTCTCGGCAATTGCATGTGTCAGTGGGACTATTGAAACTGCCGCTCTGTGCTGCAACTGCAACATCGACTGATGCTGCAACTGCTGCTGCAGCCTCAGCCTCAGCCTCAGCGCGACAAGTCGATAGGCAAAGTACGGCATTGAGACGGCCATCGGAGATATCGCGGTGTGTGCATTTCATTTCATTGACAGCCTCCGCACGAACGTCAGAAACGATTTAAAATGCCATTTTTACATGACGATTTATTTGTTGACATGCCGGCAGTGCCAGTGGCAGCAGTCCGAGACTCAACTCAGGGATTTTTACATGACCGGCAGCTGCGACTCGACCGAAGACAGATTGCGTGTGTTTTGCATGGACAGCAGCATGGATCCCAGTACAGCAACAAGCCAGCAAACCCGCCACTTGTCGCCAAACTATAAATCCTCGACGGACCTCTAGTTCGGGCTGTATTTTTTCAGCGGTCATGGAAGGCTCTCTTCCGTGGCTGGGAGCTTCTTTTAAAACTCAATTTGCGCTAATAAATCGCCGAAAAAGCATTTTGACAGCTTATGATGCGCAATGGCGCGGGCATAAATCTTGGAGCGTGTTTCATCCCCTCTCGAATTGATTTCCAGCGAAAATCGCGCGCGGCTTTTGCAAAAGCGAGTACCAGCCCCAGGATGGGATTGAGGAAGAGAACGACGACCACTGGGCAACGTATTCGACGGCATTCGTCATTATTTGTTCATTTTTAGCATTTAACATTCCGCCAAAGTCCGCGCCCGAGCTTTCGATACGGGGAACTCGAAAGGCAGGGCCAAGCTGTCTCGGATAGTTGGTAACAGAAGGAGTTTTGAGACGGCTGAAGTAGCGGAAAACCAGAACTGAACGCCACAGTGGGCCGAACTGTTAAGATTAGTCAATATAATACTACCTCGCAGTGGTGCACAGAGATCGGACTCACGAGTCTTCGAATTTCTCTGCCTTAACTCTGTTACCAGACCCTCATTAAGGACAAATTGTAGTGTCATGGTGTTAAGTAACAATGGTTAAAAGACAATGTATCAAACGTTCTTTAGAAGATAAACTGATAAGAGACGTGACCCAAAACAATTCCTGTGCTCTAACGGGTCCCCCATGATATGGGTTTTATAAAACACAAACATTTGACCCACTGTACCGGTCTTGGTTTTGCTTGGATGGCCTGTCTAACCATTTCACCTGGTTGCCGGCCCCTCGTATTGTATTCAATTTTTGTCAACAACTTCGTTTGCCATATTCTCTGCACCTCCCGTTCTCCTTCCCATGGTCATCCTCCGCCACCGTCATCATCGTCTCTCCGTCTTGTCGACAGACTGTCTGCCACAAACAGCTTCGAGGGGGAAAGTGGCCAGGAGCAAGGGGGGACGCGGACTAGCCTTTGCAAATAGTGCTAGCATCCCCTTGGACTAATTAATTCCCCATGGGCGACACTTCGCTCCCGCCAGTGGCCAATACCTGGCCTAAAATCAATTTACATAAGCTGCAAGCTCCATTGTATGGAAAAACCACGACAGGGCCAAATATTGTTTTTGGCTTTTCTCTGGAAAAATGCGAATATAATCGCTTGGCACTACATGAGCTGGGAAATCCACACAGACACACACAGGTGTTCGATAATAATTTTTCAAGTTGACAACAACTATGCCAATTCAATGCCATTCAATCCCCTTCATTGCGCCCCCTTTTGTAAGAGGAGCACTGAGAGAAATCAACGTATGTTGAATATCAATATAATATAGAAATTACAATAATATGAAAAATATAAAGACATATTTTCTTAGGGAATCATTATTTTAGTTCAATTATCTGTAAGGTTTCGCTTCTTTTAACATATTTTTGAAAGAAGGAAAACCCTTTAAGATTAATAAGGTCTCCTCCTGATTTTTCAGACAGTGTATTTTGGGTCTGCTCCAGTTAGGCTGCTACTGCTCCTGTGTCCGGCTGCGAGTCTTAAGCGATCCGAGGAATTCCAACTGTGCGCTCAATTGTTGCAGCTCGCCAAATAAAAAAAAAAATAAACAGAAAGAAAGACCGAATCCCGACCAAGCTCAAAGATTCTTTATAAGCGCAGGCACAAAGTCAAAGACAATCAAAATATTTGCATATTACCAATTTTATATGCAAATATCTCCATGTCAGTCGTGAGCCGACAACGACAACAGCGGCAAAGGCAGTGGCAGCAACAGTGGCATCGACGTCGCCCTGGCTAGGACTGTCTTGGCCAGCTGCCCTCTCTCCTGGCGCCCCTTTCGGCCCAAACGCACTCCCCCCTATTCCGGCCTTTTCGCTACTCTTGTTTTGGGGCCGCTTTGGCGGCTTGGAAGTTTACATTTTTACTTTACACGAGTAGCCGCAGCGGCAACAAAGCCGCTTCACACAAAGCCCTGGGGTTCTCAAGGGGGAGGGAGAGAAAGCACTGGAAGAAAAGTTTGTGAGAAAGGTGAAAAATTTGCGTTCATTGATAAACATTATATAAAAATGTAAGTTCAGTTGGTGTCTTGTATGTATAAAGTTATAAAATTGTACAATTTAGTTAGCTGTACAAATCTTAGACATCTTATGAAAGTTATTTATTTGGTTTTAACAAAATTTACGATATTTGTAGGAGTTTTCATAACAATTTCCTCCTTTTAGTCTAATAAAAAATGAATATAAATCCATAAAATATGGATTATTTTCCAAGGTTTAAACTACGAAGTCCTCTAGTTAACTAAGATAAATCTTTCTAGTGAACTAGAGGTTCTAATATTAAAAACATTTTCCGCTTTCTTTCAGTGCCTGGCTTCGGGCTACTTACTTGCCAGCAAGTGGTGTGACAATCGCACGTAAGAGTGCAACGGTTGCTTAGGGCTAAAGTCAGCCCCAAAAGAAGCAGGAGCCAACGCACGACATCTGGAGAGGGGCGGTCACTGGGCACGGGGACTAAGCACGGGGAAATTTAAGGCGGGGGGAGTGGGTGAGGGTGATGCTGCTGAGACAAGGGGCGGCATGGAGTTCAAAAGTTCGCTGACGGCTTCGAGGGGGCAGAAGTGCGAGCCGAGGGCTCAAGGGGATTTCCACAAATAGATATAGCGGAGAAGTGATATATTTGTGCCGAGACCGTATGGGCAATTAAACAATCGTTACTCAGGCTGAATGTATGGGCTGAAGGATGTGAGTGGGAACATTCCTCAAGTCGTTTCGCATTCCAACCATATCAGTATCAGCTGGGGAAGCAAATGGAGAAGATTGGTGCGTTGAAATAATTTAGGAGTGACATAAACCCGCTCTTCTGACGTGTAGATAGCTGTTTGAGTCTAGAAAATGTATTGAATTGTAATATTTTATTTGTAAATGTTTGGTAAAGCAACAATTTTCGTAAATTTCAAACGCTTAATATTATTATATATTATATAGATATAAAATAATTATAATAAAAAAAACTATGAACTAACCAATTTTAAAGATCAATAAAAAACTCTCAATAAAACTTCCCGAGAGTCATCTTTCAGGAATTATATATACCTTGAAAAGAATCTCCAAATCAATATGATGGAAAATATTTAAGATTCGTCTAATATGTCAGCCTTGTCAAGTCTAAAACACTCCCTTCAAGTGACTTAAGCTTGTTGCTCGTTGCAATGTCTCGGAGATTGAATCGCAATGCTAGTATGGTTTTGTACAACACATTCTCAGTAATTGTAAACTCATCAATACCGAATTGATTGTTTATAAAACGCATTAACTTTATGCCATTTTTCTCCTTTTTGTTCATAATAAATTGCAAACATCATAAATCAGAGCCAGTCGGCGGCTTGCTGCCACTTTACCCGCTGGCTGTCGGACCATGGATTCATTTATGCATTCATTCGTTTAATAAACACCATTTTTGGTTGGCCGACCATTTTTTAAGCCATTTTTAAAACGCATTCGAGCAGGAGCGAAAACGGCAGGCAATTAAGAATCCGGATCGAAACAAATCGAACAGCTGAACAGCTGGTCCGCACCGCCCCTCGTCCGTCGTCCGTCGTCCTTTCGGCTTAATGCGATTTATACGGACTGATGGCCTGTCCTCTTAATTGGTCGGCTGGCCGCAGCCAAGAAAATAAAGTACAGAAGTTGTACGACACGAGGGCCGACGTCGGTTGTAATGCCAATTTCATAGACAACTCAAAAACGCACACCACACAACACACACACACATAGAGTGGTGCTCGTTTGGAGGCGAGGGTAAAAATGGCAAATGATTAATTAAAAATCTTTATTCGCGCCGCTGTTTACCTAAATTTTTAACATAAATTGCACGTTTTTTACATTTCAAACGCATTATTTCAAGTTCGTTAGACTCTCGCATACCAAATGGGACAATCCGGCTGTCTGTCTGCGTTAGCCGCAATGCAAATAGAATCGGAGAAATAAAATAACTCGTAGACCCACTCCCATATCGGTAGCAATTTCCACTGGGTCGTCTTTTTTTCTCCTGCATTTTATGCAGATAAGTCGGCGATGACGGCAAATCCGCAAAGTGCTTTGTTGACTTACTTAATTTGCAAGTGGACAGGGTGAAGATACAGCTACAGATACAGATACGTACATATATAGAGATACAGATACGGGAATGAAACGGAATCGCCACAGTTACAGGGTCCAACTGGCGGAGTAATTTTTAATTTCCGGCGCTGAGAGCCACTTCAGTGGCTGTCCCATCTTCAAAGATTTTTGGGCTTTTCTTGTCGCTTTTCTCCACTTAATCAGCATAAAGAAGCGTCTTGCCAGCAAATTTAATTAAATAATGTTGAAGCCGAAGAAAAAATTGAGAATTCTTGGACAATTAGCTGGGGTTTCGCTAAATGAGCAGCTAAGCGGCAAAGTGGCAACACCTGTGGCATTTTTTTATTCTGCTCAGCAGAGGCGTCTGCGGCGGAAAGGGGTTGCTAGGGAGAGGGTTGCTTGGGACTGCTAAAAAATAATATAGACAACAAAATAATATAATTTTTTAACTACAGCAATTTTATATTCAAGAGTAAATTTTATTTAAATCAAGAAAGCATAGTTTAATAATTAAAAATAAATCAATATTAAATAAGTTGAAAAATCATATCATATTGAGCGAATTTATAGACTAAATTCAAATAAAGTCTCGCTTTGGTATTCTTAATCCCCATCATCGTTCCGACCCCCTTTGGACAGCGCTCAGCTTGCCGTTCACTCATTTATAAAGTGTGAGCTCGCATCAAACTTCAAAAAGAAATCAAATTAAATGTGTAAAGCAGTAAAGATAAAAATGTTTGGGAAAGCACCCGAAAAAAGCAAGGAGAGGAAAGAAACTTGTGGATGCCATGGAGGAAAAAAAAAAAGGTCAAAGCGCGTTAAATTTAAGGGATTTTCGTACATTTTTTACTCTTCGTTATCAAGGGCGCGAATTGTTGTCAGTTGGAGTTGGAGAAGCGCGGAAGGGGAGGGGAAAATAACAAAATCAGGGGGTTGGTGTTGAAAATTGACACTTGAAAATGAGCCAGGAAGGGCAGTGCGGAGGGGAATAAGACCATTTACACTTGCAATCAGACAAAGCTGACGCCCAGTGCAGTCCACCAGGGGAGCTGGCTTCCCCACATATCTCTCGCAATGCTAATGACAATATAACAATAACGGCCTAGAGGCATCAGCAAAGGCATCGTTGCAACAACATGACGACACGGGAGACTGACACATCGCTAATGTGGCTCCTGGCATCGGAGCTGCTGTCGTCGTCGGGTTTGAGGTTGCAACGGTTGGAGGACTGCTGGCACCGGGTTACCATGATTGCAGTCGGGCTGCGCTTTCAAATGCCTTCATGCCCCATAAACTGACATCATTTGAGAGTACTCCTGGCCATCAGACGTTATTAACTAAGCCGGGCAACGAGCAATTGACATAAAGTCAGGGAATAATCGATGTAGACAGAATGGTGCCACTGGTTATATTTTAAAGGAGGCTGATTGCTGCTCGAAAATAATGATTCTATGACTAAAAGTTAAAAGTTAAAAGCTAATATATAAAATAAAGTACTGCATAGCTTTGAAAATGATCTAAAAATATATATTTAACCTAAACAAGAGAAATGCAAAAAGTAGAAAAGATCGTTCTACTTATAAAATATTCTCTTCTAAAATATAAGAGACTTTGATCCCTGGATATCAACATACTCATCTAGCATAAACAATAAAATATTCAGCAATTTCAAAAGAAAACAAACATTAACCATTTGGCGCGATATTATCTAAATAGAGAAGTGCAGATTTACCAACTCAACGCAGTTCGAACTGAACACATCCCATTGTAAAATCCCCTTTAATAATCGAGCGAAAAAATAGCAAATCATATTTTACTAATTTCACAAAGTGAGAGCCAGGAGGCTGATACCCCCAACCGCCCACTTTCGACGCCCCTCGACAACAATAACAAACAAAGGCGCGGACGTGTGGCCAACCACATTTTGTTGCCAACAACAAATACAACAGCAAAAATATCAATAAACCAAATCGGAAATCAATTCCAGCATTGAAAAATATAACTCACAGAGCAACAACAACTGCGGCCTCGGGGAGCGGCAAGCACTGCCATATGGTGCCACCTTTTTTGAGGCCAACCAAAGGGAGCAACTTCAAACGGGCGCACGCACCAAAAATAAAGGGGGAACTCCCCCTCATGCACTAAGAAAAAAATATACTTTATTGCTATTATAGGGTAATATCATATATTATTGATTCGTATTTTGTATTATTTGTATTATCCCGATAATTGCAATTTTCGTTGCAAAAGGATTCTTTCCTTCAATTAAATGAATTAGTATTCTTAATTTAGATTAAAGAATGTCTCACTTCAACTGTACTTTATAAGCTAGATTACAGCTTCAGGTATTATTTCAACTTTCCCACCTATTTTTCACCTTAGTCATTACAATTTAGATACACAATTCCTTCCTGTGTACACTGTTCACAGAAGGGAAGTAAGGGAGGTGGCAAGGTTAAGGGGATTAGTGAGTTATATATGGGAATGTCTTAACCCCATCTAAACAAAACCAAATTGGCCAGACGGCGACGGTAGCGGCGGGAAAATATTTGAGATATTTAACACGGCAAAACAATAAAACGACAATTTAATTTGTCCGTCTGGGACAGAGGCAGTGCCAATGGCATCCCAGCAACTTTGCCCGATTAGCGTAAATTTAATTTTCAACTGACACACATTAAGCTGTTCCAGCCCAGCCATCTCCCTGCTAATTGCACTCATTATTATTGGTGTAATATTAATTTCAAGGGTGGCAACGAGACGACGCAACCCTTTGGCAGTCGCAACTTGGGAGTCATCATCCACATCAGTATCAGCATCAACTCGTCTGCCTGGCCGGCTGTTTGCATTTGGTTTTTATGTGAAATGTCGAAGACTCGTACTTCGGATTTGCCTCACCACATAAAACCCCAGGCCACGGCTGATGGTGCCTCCTGTTGTTTAACTTTAATGTTTGACGCCACATAAAATGCCAATTTGGCGTGAAAAAGTGGCATGTAGACGGGGACTTGGCAAGTGACAGAAGATGTTTCAGTTTATATACCGTTTTAAGATGCTAAAGTTTTGACCAAAAAGAAAGAATAACTACTTGCTATTTATTTATCAAAGTAATCATTCAAGTTTTATATTAATTAATTTAGAAAAAAATCCAGTAAACTTCACTTTACGTTTTTGCCCCAAACCCCCCACCCTTTGACGAGGCAACGGCTGCTGCTGCCGATGAACTTTTGACCACCAATTAATCAAAGAAAATTTTAACAAATTCATTCTGGCAACATATGGAGCCAGGCCAGACCGCTTTTTGTTTGGATAAATGCGAGTGTTTGCTCGAATGCATCAGCATACAACACCCCCTTCCACCCCCACATCCTAATTTCAACATGAATAATTTGCTTTTAATTAGGTTTTTACACAATTCGGCATTTTGTTTGTTTCGGTGCCACAGCAAACACGTACATACGTATATGTAGGCGAGGGAACCAGGACTGCGGCCAGCTATTATAAATAATTTTGTATAATTAGACACACTCGACGTCCGGCGCTTTGACATATAGAGCCGGCAAAGCCAACGCCAACAGCTTCCGTGGCGAATCGGCCGGAAAGGGCTGCAAATGGCCAAAGGACCCCCATCGAGGGGCTTATCTTGTTGGCGAAGGGAAAATCCTTCGGCTGACTTTTGCCACTTTGGCTGCTGGGCTTAGGCCAAGGGCAAACAAAGGCCTTTATCTGGTAAATGAGCCACAGAGTGCCATAAATTTTCCAACGACAGCGAGGACATTGTCAACAGAGCGGCCTTCCACACCCCCTCGTTATCCTCGCTCGGCCACAAAACTATTGGCAAGTTATTTTAATGCACTAAGCCAATTAGTGGCCAGGCCTTCCTTTCTTGGTTCATTTGCGGTCCTTTAAAGATGCTACGCCCCCACCCGTAAAGTTTGGGGAGATGTCATCAAGCACACGTGTGCATAAATAAAAGCTTTCCCCTTAAAAAAAGTTCATCAAGCCCCTGGACTAACACTAAACGTGTCAGAACTTTGATAATATAGTCGCTCTGCGTCACATATAGAATTTTTGGATCCATAAATCCTGCACGGACTTCTTCGCGACCAGAGACCAAAGACAAAGGGCTCTGCTCATGGGCAAAGTTTAAATTACTTCACAGGCTGTGACATGGCGCACCAAGTTCTACATACTGCCACTATCTGGGCACATCTGTGGCGGATGAGTAATACTAGTTGCAAACTGAAATTAAGATGATGCATGTCACCCTCTAGAGAAGGACTCGTCGCTAAGCGAGAGCTCAAGTCTCTCAAGGAATCGAGGGACTCAATGTTGGAACGGTGGCGTGACACGAAAATATAATAGAATCAAGACAGATAATTTAACCAATCTTGTTTTTTGTTTTATGGTTGATTATAATCACCTTTTAGAACGCCAAAGTCATTTCAACTATGACTATATCAAAATATATACAAGAATAAAGGAGTGCTACAGAAATCACTGGGGTTTATAAGCTACATAATTGTGTATCGTTAAAACGGTTTCTCAAATTCAGATTTTTAGGGTCTTAACTCTTTTGATTTTTGGAGCAGCCTAGCAAACTACCTAAATTAATCCTTATATTATTTGTTAACAGAACTTCCATCACGAGTTCAACGGCTAGTAGCCCTGCTATAACTCCCATCTCGAAGCGACTCTAATACAACTTTAATGGTCTTTTCGCTTCCCAGGCCAAAATCACCCACAGATACTGGGTCTGGGGACGGCCAATGCCCCATTGTCACTGGAGTGACCACAACAAATTGAGCTTATCATTGACGGATTAACACTAAACACACCCACAGGCACACACAATCGGGTTGCCAGAAGGCCACAGGATGCCCGATGTCCACTTGTTTTCGGCGGTGCGGTGGGCAAAAGTCCGCATAGATGGGACATAAATCTGCCACACGTATTGGGCTCAGAGGTTGACTAAAGCGCAAAATTAGCGACGTCGGGAAAAGCATATTGATGAAGCGTTAAGACCGCATCACAACAGATGACCCAAGCCGTTCTGGAGACCAGGGAACGGGACGAAGGTCCGGGGGTGGGTACTGGTCTGGTTGGGTCGCAGGTCGTGGAAAGTGGAAAATCAATGCCGACGACAAAAACATGACAAGTTGATCCCTTTAAGCCGCAAGTTATGCCAGCCACGCACATCACCCTGTACACTGGGAGAAACTTGTACAATTGATTCAGTGTTTAAAACGAAAATCATAAGATTCACACTTTTTACTTTTGCTTAATTGAGAAATATTAAAAAAAAAAAAACTAATATGTTAAAAACTAATCTTAATAATCACTTAGTACTATAATCATTTCATCAATTAAACCAAAATACCTAATAAAAAATTAACTTAAAGGATGATAATTCAACTTTATTCGTTTATAGTAATTCATTGTCAACGATGTTCTATATATTACTTAAACATTTGAAGTTATATAATTGCACAGTTTAAACTTATAGCTTATTTCGGTTTTCTATTGATTTATTTTAATTTTTATTTAAGGGGTTATCCGGGTTTTGAAATTTAAAAAAATGCATTTTTTTCAAACTTTTTTATATAATAGTAATAGTAAGTGTCAGGAATGTTGTCCGAAAATTTCAAGTCGATCGAAGCAAAACTGTAGGAATGGGAGAAATTTAAAGCCCAGCGCGTCGTATGAGTCACAACTGGCAATTAAAACTTTAAACGCGTTTTTCTCAAAACCACTTTCTTGAAGTCGGTAGTCAAGATTTCTCGAAAACTACTGGACCGATCGACTTCAGATTTTTCACACTTCTTCTAGACATGTTTTTCTTGTCTCTGAACGAAGGATTTTTTATATTTTCAATTAGAACCGATTTTATAACCCAAAATATGGCCAAAATTGACGTAAAAAGAGCCATTTTTCATGAAAAATGCTCCCAAAAATTCAATTTTTAATTTTTTAAAAAATCCTTCGTTCAAAGACAAGCCAGACACATAAGCTAACAGAAAAATTTTGGTCTTTTGATTTAAAATAAAAATTGACGGAGAAATCCTGCCTACCGCAAGGACATAATTTTTTTTAGGGTTAGGTTCAACCCTCCCTCAACGGCTCATTTGTGAATATTTTTTGTTCAAAATTTTACAGAATTTAGTTCAAACCTTATGTATTAAT
>VNKB01011804.1:0-19849 GCA_008042735.1 Drosophila leontia
AAACGGACAGACGGACGGACATGGCTAGATCGACTCGGCTATTGATGCTGATCAAGAATATATATACTTTATGGGGTCGGAAACGTCTCCTTCACTGCGTTGCAAACTTCTGACTGAAATTATAATACCCTGCAAGGGTATAAAAAAGGAAATTGCGAAACAAAAAAAGACTATTCAGAAGCAGATGTGGAGTGCTATGGCTTTACATGTAGATAAGCCTAAGCAGAATGGCAATGGAAATACCAACGACGCACAGTAGCGCCTCTCGAACAAAAGCCGTTGCAAAAATCGAAAAAGTCATAATCGCAAAATCGATTTAAACCATAAGAAATCGACAGAGAATTTCCCAAGGATTCCGAATCTGTAACCAAAAAAAAATTTCAGATTTTTTATGAGGAAGATATGAGGATTCAAAGTCGAAATTGTTTTCCGTGTATGCGTCATACAACAAAAAATTGGTATATTAGTCGACTTTCAGGTAATATTACACAAAAACTACATAACCAATGGTCTTGATTTTTTTGTTAAATGACAGGTATATTCATTACCTCTTATTCAAATTAAGAAAAGGGTAGTTTTGTGTGGGCTTGTACAGGTAAATCGCTACCTGCCAGGTGTCAATTTTTTTCACCTTTTTCTGGCTAAAGTAGTCTATAACTTCTGAAGCTGCCCAGAGCCGGCGACTACACTATGACTACGCACTGCGTGTATCTTTTCTGAATCAGAATCCGTTTAGAAAGTCTGCGTCCAGCTGCGACTTTGGCATTGCGAAGCAAAACACTGAAACAACTCAGGGTAAAATATACCAAAATACCGACAAAATTTCATACAAACCAACAAAAAATACTAACTGTAGCCGCTCACGGTTCTGTGGCGGTTAAACATAGAACAAAAAAAATTTTTTTTACAGTTTTCAAATTATTTTTATTTAAGCAAATAAAATAAAAATAAAAAATTAAATAAAAAAAAATATTTTAAAAAAATTGTCTTCATTGAGAAAAAAATATTTCTTCACTTTGATACCCTTTAAAAAGGCGAATAAGTGGGCGTGGCAGATTTTTCAATACATATGTTAATTTTACAACAATTACCTGTCAAATGGCGTTTAAATTATTTACTTATCTTGTTTTGTTCAAAAGTTATGATTTTTGCAACGTAAAATGAGAAAAGGCGCTACTGTGCGACGCCACAGTAGCAAATACATAAAATACTGCAAATACATAAAAAATTAAATAAAAAATATTTTTTTAAAATTGTTTTCATTGAAAAAAAAATATTTTTTCACTTTGATACCCTTTAAAAAGGCGTATTTGTGGGCGTGGTACATTATGCAGTATATATATATATTTTACAATAATTACCTGTCCAATGCCGTATAAATTATTCGATTACCTTATTTGATTCAAAAGATATGATTTTTGCAACGCTAAATGAGAAAAGGCGCTACTGTGCGACGGTAATACAGCAAGGGCGTTTGCACAACCTAAGCTACTAGCTGAAATCTTAGGTCTTGATGAAATTCTCATTACATATTTTAACAATATTTTAATTGCTATTTCTTGCCACCTACCAATTGATCCAACAAAATTTAAAAAATATTGTCAAACAACCATAACACTATATATGTCCTTGTATCCATGGTTTCCAATGTCGACAGCAGCCCATAAAGTGTTAATGCACGGCTACCAAATAATAGAAGCATCAATCCTTCCATTAGGTGTTCTCGGCGAGAACGCCTCAGAGGCTCGAAACAAATACTATAAGAGTGACAGGAGGTTACGGCAGAACAACATGGCAGACGTTTTCCACAGAGCAATGGATTCCTCAGATCCTCTTGTGTCGAGCATCTATCTAACAAAAAGATTGGGTCAGCAAAATAAACTACCCCTACCAGCAGACGTAATCGAACTTTTGGAATCACCAAACTTGCTATATTCTTGTAACACGAACAATCTGAACAATGTTCCCGATTTTGATGTTAGCAACAGCGATAGTGATTCAGATTCTGACTTTGAAAATCCGTCAATAGAAGTTGATGTAGAAGATGACAGTTAGGAACATTTTTAAATGAAAAATACTTATTTATAATAATTTTGAATGCATTTTTATTTTTTACTTATTAATATTAAGGTTAAATATTAATAAATGAATTAAAAACAATTGTTGAATTTAACGAGGGCTGGCATTATTTATTATCGTACAAGTATCAATAAGAGGAAACCTTTCATATATGGGCGGCTAGGGAAGGAGTGGTCAGATCGGTCTGAAACTTATATATGTTTTTATGTGAATCGACACTAATATATGTACCAAATTTGAAGAACCTAGCTTTAAAACTTTAATTTTCGTCGAACTATCGGCTCGCTGGCCCAATGTGCACTGCCCTGAATGCGGGACCGGAGTGGAAGAGAACGTGCACCACGTTCTTTTCGAATGCCATCGATTTCGCCACGAGCGGCTAGCACTGGAGGAAGTCGTGGGCTCTGCCATCGAAGCTGACAATCCATGCTTGCCAGCCAGAAGGCCTGGGACGCGACTGCCATGTTCGTGGCAAGCGTCATGAAAACGCTGAGGACCCTGGAGACGGAGAGAAGGATGCGTGCGGAGTAGGTGGCCCGTACCTCGTGCGGAGTAGGTGGCCCGTACCTCGCGCGAAGCAATGCTTAGCGTCGGTACCGCGCGACCAAGGCCCTCTGCACCGTAAAACAAAACAGCCTTCTAACCAACAATCAGCAGTCTTCGTTCTTTTTTGTCGTTATGTGTCTACTACTAAGATTTAATGTTGTTAAATAAATGGAATATAAAAAAAATAAGAAAGGAAGCTAACTTCGGCACGCCTAAGTTTGTATACCCTTGCAGATTGGTTTTGATATTTATATTATAAATTATAATGCCGAAAACAGACACTAAACAGAGTTTCATAATATTATTATTATTATGTTTACAGTTTGAAAGTTACAGTTTTACACTCCCAGCTTTACATTTTCTCTACATCTACCGATCGCTTCTATGGCAGCTATATGATATAGTTGTCCGATTTTTGTGAAATTTATACCAATATTCTAAAATAAGAAAAAAATGCTCATATCTTAGGGTAGATAAAAATACGTTGAAAAACAACGAAGTTCTAATTTTTTCTATTAATTTCCCGATTGTTCCTATGGGAGCTATAAGATATAGTCGTCCGATTTTCACAAAATTAAAACCGAAAATCTGAAATAATATAATTTGACCATATCTCAAAAATGATGGAATAATAATTTTTTTTCTAAAAATATATCGAACATTTGTATGGCAGCTATATGATATAGTCGTCCGAACTGGCCCGTTCCGACATATATAGAAGTCATTTAGATAGCTTTAAAACTGAGGGACTAGTTTGCGTAGAAACGGACAGACGGACGAACAGACGGACATGGCTAGATCGACTCGGCTGTTGATGCTGATCAAGAATATACATATATACTATATAGGGTCGGAAAGGTGTCGTTGCAAACTTCTGACTGAAATTATAATATCCTGCAAGGGTATAAATATACAAGATAGGCACAACTAAGCAAAACATCAAACCGTTCGTTTTTTTTTTTTTTTTTTTTTGGAAAAAAAATAATTAAATTTTATTTGACTAGCGCACCGTTACCTAAATATTTGGCAACTAAACCTAATTCGAAGTTAATTCTATGTTTACAATGCTTAGTTATGGAGGAGTATTTAGTTCGTCGGCAAAAAATATTCTGTGTGGAAATTTAGAGTTCGGGCAATTCTTGCAGAACAAGATATATTAAAAGTGATTGATGATGAAATTCCTGATGAAACAGATGAAAGTTGGGTTAAGGCAGGAGAGGAGGAGGAAAAAGTTTCGCGTCGCAGTTATCCGTGCGCAAACGGTTGTTTTCGCTCAAACTCAAGAGTGAGATGGCACTAGTGAACCATTTCATCATTTTTGATGAACAAATTGGCGAACTATTAGCGTCAGGGGCAAAGACAGATGAAATGGATAGGGTTTCGCATTTACTGCTCACATTACCAGCATCATATGACGGGGTAATAACAGCTATAGAGACCCTTTCAGAAGAAAATATAATATTACATTAGCTTTTGTGAAAAATCGTTTACTCGACCATGAGGTAAAAATAAAATACTAACAACGACACAAGTAAAAAAGTTATGCAGGCTGAGGCTAAAAATATTTTCAAAAATAACTATAAAAACCAATTTAAGAACGAAAATAAATATAAAGTAAAAAAAAAAAAGTATAATACAAATAACAATAATCGCAAACCATATAATGGGAAACAAAAACTAAATAACATAAAATGGCACCACTGTGGAAAACTAGGGCACATAAAAAGGGATTGTTACGGCTATAAAAAACAAAAAAATAATAATAATAATAATAAAGAAAACAACAAGCAAGCGCACACTGCAACGACCACGCCAGGTTTCGCGTTCATGTTAAGAAGTGTAAATAAAATTCAAAATAAATTAAACGCGAACGTGAACTTTATCCTTGACTCGGGTGCTAGTGACCACCTTATAAACGATTAGACATTATTTGTGGACCATGATGATCTGGAAACTCCAATAAAGATTGCCGTTGCCAAACATGGAGAGTATATGTATATTTGCAACAAAGCGTTGAATCGTCCGCCTGGAGAGTAACTATCAGATAACGTTGGAAGACGTACTCTACTGCGGAGAAGTTGCAGAAAATTTGATCTCTGTAAAAAGGCTACAAGAGGCTGGAGTGACAGTCGTGTTCGGCGAGAATGCAGTGAAGGTAATCAAAGGTGATGTCACTATTGCTGAAAACTCAGTTGCGTAGGATATGCCAGTTATTGAATTTAAAGCATATAAAGTTAATAAACAAAATAAGAATTTATATAAATTATGTCTGATGTTGCTATAACTAAGTCGTCCACATATAATAATACATATATGTATATTATTCTTGATGTCGCCTTTATCTTGAACATATATACATCGATCAACAGGTGAATTCTTAAATCCACATTCCTTTAAGGCCTGCTCAAATATTTCAAACCAGCATCTAACTACTTGTTTGAGCACATAAATTGCTTTGTTCGATTTGCATACATTTTCATAATTCCTTGAGGGACTTTCATGTATATTTCTTCTTTCAGTGTTCCATTAAGAAAAGCAGTTTTAACATCAATGTGATGTACATTAAAATTATATTGGTTTGCAATGGATAAAATAAAACGAAAACTAGAAATTCTAGCAACAGGAGCGAATGTTTAAATACCCACTTACAATCTACAATATTCTTATTTTGTGGTCTTAATAATAGTCCATGTCTTATTTAATTCATGAGCAGAAAGTTCGACCTTAATGGCTTCTTCCCATAACGACTTATCTTTTCTACTTTGTACCTCATCAAATAAATTAGGGACTTCATTAAACACAGTTTGTGCATTCATTATAAAACTATTTTGATTTATTTCATCTTCATTATAGGAAATGTATGGTTTATTTTTTAATCTATCGCTTCTTCTAGTTACATCATTAGTAACTTTATTAGCGATTTCTTTGTTGACATTTTTCTAGGCTGTTTATGTGGGGACATCTGAGTAACTTTTTTTAAAAATCGAAATTTTTTTTTTTTTTTGGTTAAAAAAATTCTTTAGGGTCTAAAAAATAACATACCAAAAGAAAGAGTCCGGCAAAAGTTTCTAAGTGTCGAAATTTTCCATTCTGCGGCTATGCCTCACATGTATCTATATACTTTAAACGCGTTTTTCTCAAAACCACTTTTTTTGAGTCGGCCGGAAACCTAACTCGAACAAATCTTAACCGATCGATGTGAAATTTTTTGCTCTTTCCTACAAGGCAACATAATGGGGATGGCCCAAAAGTAGGCAATAGTGGCCCTATTATTGATCTTATACAAAAAGAAAGGAAAGAGAGTTACTATTAAAGGTCGAGTTACTATTAAAGGTAAGAGAACTATGTTAGGGATAGCTAGTCGCTCTCGGACTCGCTTAAAAATGGAGTCCGCCGACAAAATCATAGCGGCAAGGGATTCGGCAGGCTTGCTGGCGAGCGCTAGATCTTTTCCATTTGGAGCACCGAAGCGAGCAGTTGGAGTCTGTGCCAGGAAAAGTCTATAAATTTTATTTAAACAAAAAAATAATCAAGTTAAAGCGTTTTTTTCCCTGGTGGATGTCACGCTCAAACTTTAATTTATTATCTGGAATAAATACCAAATATCTGTGCGATGCAAGGGTGAGTGTCATCGCTCGCGATTCATATATACAACAAGAAACATATGGTAATTTGTGGATCGTAGCTCCAGCCAAATTGCCACTGGGAGCTGCTATAAGGGCCAGCCGGAATCGACGTCATCATCAAACCCCCCTCTCTCGCCGCTAAATAACTACAGCGCAGTCCCGTCTCTCTCGGCGATATTTTGTTTCTGCATTACGCACCCTGTGCCAGCTGGAGCGCAGTGCTGTTAATTTCACCGGACCAAACGGACGCAAGAGCGTAATAGCGGCTGGCGAAGCGAGGAGAACCGGCCAAATTCCGGGGAAAGGCGTCGGAAAAACGCTCGTGGAAGTGGCCAATCCGTGAGAAAGCTGCCCGAGTGTCGCCGGTGGAAGAAAAAGTGCAGAAAATCTGAGGGAAAGAGCCCTTCAAGGAGGCCAAGCTGCCTGCCTCAGCTATTTGCCGACCCGTTCTAAGCCCTTCTCGTGAATTGCTAAATCAAAGCCAGCCGGAATCCAAACTAATATTGGTTTTCAGTAGTTTAGTTTTATTTAGTTTTTTTCCTTTAATTTTTTTTCTGTGAACAAGCCAAGAAACAAAAAAAAAAGTTCGTAGAAATCCGTTAGAGTAGATGGGAAAAAGTGTAACCCGAAATGTGAAGAATTACCGCAAAACTCCAGCTTCTCTCTTCCTTTTCATTCGCCGATCTGTACTGGCATACACGGTAAATTAAATAAGAAGAGATATGGAAGTAAAGAAAAAAAAAAGAAGAGAGATGAGAAATTAGCGAGTAAAGGAAAAGGAGACAGCCTTCTTTTCTGCATTCTTTTTATAAAAAATAAAACGAAACGGAATAAATCAGGCCTGCTCCGGTAACCGAAAACGGCAAGATTTTTTCGTTTTCGTTTTTGAAAACGAGAAATTGGTGCTCCGGTAATCGAAAACGACAGATTTTTTCGATTTGAAAAACGGGCACCTTTTTCTAGCCGGAGTCCTCAAAATGAAACACCGATTAATCGGACGTCTCAAATAAAACTCCTCACTAACAAAAAACACATCTCTAGAACAAAAACGTAAACAAACAAAATTGACGACTTTTCTTGGAAGGGAAATGGTGGCATTGATGGAGTCGCCACTACGCTCCCACCCAACCTGTGGTGTCTCCGGTGTGTCTTGGGGCTCCACCCATCTCCGGCGGACCGGAGTCTAATCCATCTCCCCAGGTAAATACTTTTACTCAACGTTCATCTTGGTTGCTTTAATTCGTTATAAATTTCAGGTACTTATTGCTAACATTGGCAGGCATGATTGAGTTCCAATGGGACTCATTCCCGGCGAAACGTCACCCTAGCCTGGGATGCGCTCGCGCCAAGACTGCGGCAGCGGAGAAGAAGCGGCAGTCCGCTAAAGAAAATAGCCACAAACTGACTTGAGAGATTCTTGAGATTCCCTTCTTTCCTACCTACTATCCCTGCTGGAGCTCCAAGAGAAATAAAGGGGATGGGTAAGAACGATTTCAGTTAAATCCAACTTCTTCTGAGCCGTTTCTTTAATTTTGCAGAACTCGTGTTGCACAAATCCCTGACGCAAGTTAGGAGACGCGGAGAACAAGCACATTGAAACGATACGAGTAAGTTAAATAATTAATCCAAACAAAACAACAGTACAATAATTAATTAATCCTATTGTAGCAATGGCGATGAGGCTTCACCAGTATGCGTGGCCAGAAATCGCAGTAGCTGCTGGCGGCGGCGAGCCCGATGAAAGTGGGGAGTACAACGCAACGGCCACGTCGTTTTCGGTCAGCGGAGCGAATAAAAGCCCCCAATATACGTAAGTTTTGCCGGTTCCGGACGGCACCTCATGGAACGGACTCACCGGATTCCAGTTTAACCAGGAGGATGGCTCAGGTAACGGCTGCTAAGAGGCTCGTTGGAAATTTTCACTCGCTCTTATCCAGAAATATCCGCCCAACAACGTCGGTGGCGGGTAAGCTTTACAATATAATTCCGAAACAAAGATGCCGTGGCCAGCGATTCTATCACTGCCACGCTGAAATTACACATCCATTAATTAAAACGTTTTTTCCTTCACTTTCACCTCTTGCACCCACGTTCTCGAGTTGATTCATATTTTTCAGGAAATTAGCGGCGTTTATCTCGACCTCTCGTCGCTACTGCCGTTTCCCATGCTGCCTATCCCTCCCTATATAGCCTTCGGTCTGACACCCGAGTTCGGACTTAGGAACCGTTCTTTCCTCAGTGCAACGGCCGAAGCCAAGGGTAAAAACCCTTTCTCTTAAATCCCTTAACCTGAGCCCGTTATCTATTCCCGGTTCGCTCATTCAAATCCCTGCCCCTCCTGGTCCTACAGATCCTACCTCTATTCAAAATTTTTTATATAAAATCAGATCTTATTTACAAAAGGAACAAAATAGTTTACTATTGATGTTACTTCCACACCACCACAAGATCATTCTGGCATGTAGTTATTTTATAAAAGATTTGACAACAAAATTTTTGCCGTGTTCAACAAGTTTTCTCGTTTTGGCGATAGTTCAATAAGTCCATCGCAAAGAGTTATCGCCAAGGTTGCCATATTGTCGGTGGAATGAAACAGCCAATTGTAAATAAACAATTGCAATAAGCAATTGTAAATATAAAAGGCAGTTCTTCACGTTGTTTGCTTTTTACCAAAATAACAAGTCAAGTGCTTGAGCAACAAGAAACGATGAGAAAACGAAACATTCCGATAGAAAAATTTTTTCGAAAACCGGAGTAGAAAAAACGAAATCATACGATTTCGACCAAAACGAAATCAAAAAAATTTTACGATTACCGGAGCAGGCCTGATTATCTATTTTTTATATAAAATATATATTTATGATTTATTTTGAATTTTTGAATCTCTTTTTATAACTTTTTAATTTTATAATTTTTATTTAAAAAAAAGAAACACAACACAGGAAAAATGACCTGCGCCCGATCTATGCTTGTGTGGGATCACACAAAGCATTTTTTTAATCACTCGCTAGCACCCTTTCGGCAGTAACAAAAAACAATCGGGTGTCAAATACACCCAGGTGTGTCTTATTGCCGCAAATAGGGTGCCTGAGACATCACACATACATTAAAAAAAATTTTAACAATGATTATTTTATTCTCTTAACTCTAAATCAAAAAAAAAAAGTATTGTACTTCAACAATAATGACAATAATATTTATTTATGTGCCAAAAAATAGGCAATCTTTAGGAATTTTGTAGACAAAGAAAAAGACAACTTTATTACGCGTATGTAGTTTTCCAGAAAACGCGTTTAAGGGGTTATCTGGGCTTTAAAACTTCAAAAAATTCATTTTTTCAAACTTTTTTATAGTACAAAGTGTCAGAAATGTTGTCCGACTGTAAGAATTGGAGAAATAGAAAGCCCAGCGCGTCGTATCACAACTGGCAATTCGAACTTTGGCGTCGTTTTTCTCAAAACCACTTTTTTGAAGTCGGTAGTCACGTTTTCTCGAAAACTATTGCACCGATCGACTTCTGCTTTTGCACACATCTTTTAGACATGTATTCATTGTCGTTGAACGAAAGATTTTTTTATCTTCAAAAACAACTCATTTTATTAGCCAAATTAGCCAAATTAAGGAAAAATGTATACTTTTTATGAAAAGCGCCACAAAAATTCAATTTTTAATAAAAAAAAAAAATAAAATACTTCGTTCAAAGACAAGCCAGACATATACACACATACATATACAATTTTGTACTATTTGTTGTTCAAATTTTTACTCAATTTAGTTCAAACCTTGCACATTAATGTAGAATAAATGAAATTTATAAAATTGTCGTAGGTCTTATAAAAAAATTATATATACCTGTCGTTCCTATAGCTACATGATATAATCATCCGATTTGCTGAAAATTAAAATCGATATTCTGAAATAATACAAAAAGGCCATATCTCAGAGTAAATGAAAGTAAGTTGGAAAATAGAGAACTTAAAATTTTCATTTAATTTCACGATCGTTTCTATGGCATATGACGTTCAGCGATGTATACGTTATGCGTTTATAGTACACGAGAGCAGTAGACTATAGGCAGAGGTATGTGGCAACCCGCAACAACAATAATTCAAGAGTAGTGTTCAATTTCAACAAGGAAGAATAGTATTAGTTTATTATCGCAACGAAGTGACCTTCTTAAAATATACACATAAAATCTAAATTTCTATATATAGTCCCATGCTTTCTACTTCGATAGTGATTTTTGCTATGAATAACTTTTAATTTTTTTTCGATTAAGAAGCAACGAAAAATTCTCCCGCCTTTAGACTTTTTATAAATATATTAATATATGTACATTTTCAAGTTACACAAGATTCATTTGTTGAAAAAAATCAACTGTCCGCTAAAAGGGTTCGTTTTGATCTTTGAACAGATTTCACTTGCTTTTATTTAACTTTTAATGGTAACACAAATCACACACAACATAAATCTTTTTTTCTTATTCCAAAAATTATCTGTATGGCGTGGTCCATGTACAAGTAAAGACAAAACTTAAACAATCTTGTGCTTCATTCTGTTTTATTTAAAGTTTCTCTCTGCTACATTTTCTGGAAGATGGCAAAAAAATATATTTATATTTTTCCGAACTAAAATTAGTGACAATTGGTTAAATATAATAATTAAGAAACACAGCACTAGTTTACCTTTGTTCATCATAAATATTAAAATATAATTAAAATTGGGCGATTACTTTATCCTAATAATGACAAAATATATACAGAAAAAAAGGAAATGGTAAACATTACAATGAAATAACCAATATGATCTTAACTTTTTGGACTCGTTATAACATAACAGCATTCAAAATTTGTTAACGGCAGCAGTTGTAAAAACTGGTTTAAATAACTTTAACAAGCTACAGTTCTAACTTGATTTTTTATTAGGACATTCGTACTGCACTGCACATAAAGTATATTTTAAAAAAAAGCATTTTCGGCACACCGAATTTTTTATACCTTTGCCTCATTAACAATCTATTCATTTTGATCAAATGAAAAAAGACAAAGGAGATTATAACACATTTTTACATACCATAAAATAATTCGGTTTTTATCAAATTTCAGCAACAATCAGGCCTGCTCCGGTAATCGTAAAATTTTTTTCTTTTTCGTTTTGGGCGAAATAATTCGTTTTCGTTTTTAACTGCTCCGGTTTTCGGCAAATTTCTGCTTTCGTTTTGCTATCGAAATGTTTCGTTTTCTCATCGTTTCTTGCGCTCAAACAGTTGATTTGTAATTTTGGTCAAAACTAAACAAAATAAAAAATGCCTTTAATCAGGCCTGCTCCGGTAATCGTAAAGTTTTTTCGATTTCGTTTCGGGCGAAAACGAACCGTTTTCGTTTTTAGCTGCTCCGGTTTTCGGCAAATTTCACCTATCGGAATGTTTCGTTTTCTCATCGTTTCTTGTTGCTCAAGAAGCTGACTTGATTTTTTGGTAAAAAGCAAACAACGTGAAGAGCTTCCGTTTACATTTACAATTGCCTATTTTGAAGCCGGCAAAAGACAAAAAATCATGGAGTTAAGCAAATCTAGGCATTTTAGATGATGCCACATTTTTCAGTTTTAATTCCGGTGGTCTCAATTAATTGTTTGGTCAACTTTGACCATTTAAGCAATCAAATTAAATAGCATTATTTACATACAACAATTTTGGCGCTCCTTTTAAGTTATTACCGTTTTCGATTACCGGAGCAGGCCTGATTGTCATATATACCTACATTCATTATTATTCAGGCCTGCTTCGGTAATCGAAAAGGGCAAGATTTTTTCGTTTTCGTTTTTGAAAACGAGAATTGGTGCTCCGGTTTTCAAAAACGAAAAATGTTTTCGATTTATAAAACGGGCACCTTTTTATGGCCGGAATGAAAAGTAAATGGCTTTTTTTATATGAAATCAGATCTTATTTACAAAAGGAAAAAAATAGTTTACTCAGTGGTCTATTGATGTTACTTCCACACCACCACAAGATCATTCTGGCAGGTAGTTAAATCTAAAATGCCTAGATTTCTAATTTCCACTCGGAAGTGAATTTGATAACATTTGCGGATTTCCCTTTAACAGAAGCGAATTTCCCTTGGTGATTTAAGGAATTTTTTTTAAATTTCCCTTAAATTCCCAAACAAAATCAGCTGGTCGCTTTCAACAAAAGAGTTTGCCTTGACTAAGATTTGCTAAAAGGGGCTGATCAAATTTTGGCCCGCTGTAGTCTCCAACTCATGAAGTACTAATTTAATTAATAAAATCGACAGGAATAAGCATTTACGACAGGAAATAAACATTTTGAAATATTTGTAATTGCAATCAGCTGTTCTGGTGGCAAAATGCTCGAGAGTAGAGTTGCCGAGGGTTTGGAAAAAATTCCCTTCGCATAACATTTAGTTCAGTTTGTAGATTAAATTAGCTGGTATTTTAAACAAAAACACTTTTTCATATACTTTACCCTAATAGCAGATCTTTTAATTGTAAAACAACATAAAAAGTAATTGTTCGAAATTAATCTTAAATATATGCCTTTTTTTTTAAACACTGACAACCCTTAAATGGTCCCTCTCAAATACGACACAGCGGCAGCGGATTTGCAATAATGTTGAAGGTTAGAATCGAACCGATTTTAAGGTGCACCCATAAAATAATTATTTATAAATCAAGTACTTTAGTATTAGCTAATTCAATTATGCAATAATGTTCCCAAAACCTCTAGGAATAGATTGCAATTAACATTTGTAATATACATAATCGTATTGTATTTTAAAATAATTAATTTCTGATTTTGCGGATTTGAATCCGCCGACCCAATGGCACACGGAAAGTTTCCGAACGTTTCGCCTGCAAATTAACAGAGACTTAACAGAGGGAAATACGAGTCCGTAAGAATTTTTCGGATGTGAACACTAGAACAGGTCAGGGAAATCCGAATCCGAATAAATTTTGCGGAAGTGGAAACTAGAACAGGCCTGATAAGCTTGATCTGCGCTGTCTTAAGGGGGTCTTCTCATTCAAACCCCGTTTTTTTGAGCCTTTTTAAAAAAATTCTTATTTGAAAACGCAAAGAATAATTGAAAACTTTTTTTATTTATTGTATTCAAAAATGTTCAAAGTAAATAAAAAAATGGTTTTTGCCTCGATACGAGTGTTGTTCAAAGAGTAATGAGACTTCAAACTTGGTGGTAGAAAAAAAAGGTGTCGTCCTGGCGGCCATGATTCAGGGTCTCCAGAGCGTCCGAAATGAAAAAAAAACGGGGTTATAATCAGAATAGATGTCATTTTCGGGTGACGGAACAGATTTTTTTTTAAATTTTTTTAAACAAAATGACGGCCATTCAAAAAAATTTCGATTTCGAGCTTTTTTTTTTGTAGTTTAGTGTAAAAAAAAAAATAGCAAAAAAATTTTTAAAAAAATCTGTTCCGTCACCCGAGAATGGTGACAATTCTGCGTCGATTCCACTTTGTTTCATGAAAATCGGTTCAGTTGAACTGGAGATATCATGGCCGCCAGTTCGAAAAACGTGGTTTTGAGATAAACGCGTTTGAAGTTTGAAAAAAGCTCATTTTGCGAAGAGTTTGCTTCACAAAAAAGGCTGTATCTTCTAAAGTATTTCGAATTTCTAAAAATCCTTTTGGGGACATATACACAACATCCCAAGCTATAAATAAATGCAACAAAAAAATCGAAAAAAAAGTTGCCCAATGAGAAGACCCCCTTAAACGGATCACGACTCAAGAACGACATATTACGAATGTATACTTTGGAAATAAATCTTTTCTATTTAAGGGGGGACATCTGAGTAACTTTTTTTAAAAATCGAAAAATTTTTTTTTGTTTAAAAAATTCTGTAGGGTCTTAAGATAGAAAGTCCGGCAAATGTGTCTAAGTATCGAAATTTTCCATTCTGCGGCGATGCCTCTCATGTAAATATATATGATTTTAAAACTTTAAACGCGTTTTTCTCAAAACCACTTTTTTTGAGTTGGCCGGAAACCTAACTCGAACAAATCTTAACCAATCAATCTGAAATTTTGACAGTATATTCCAAATACCTATGGCTATCGACACACGTAGGATTTTTTTGCTTACTTTTTTTTTTATCAACAATTTTGTGACGTTTTTTTTTCATGAAAATTTAACATTTTATTTAATCACTCACCATTTTGCTAAAAATCAAAATATCGAAAAAATCCTACGTGTGTCGATAGCGGTTGAGATACAGAAACTAACAAAATTTAATTTTTTGTTCTAGATTAAAAATTACGGACGTTAGGTTTCCGGCCATGGACCCCTTTTAAAAAAATAGGGCCTACGAAGAAATGCTGCACAGCCGCCATTTTGTTTTCGATTAATTTAAAAAAAAATTTATTTTGTAGTTCACATCTAACATTATAAAACCTACTTTAAAATTTTTCGATTTGCTTTTTCATTTGGCCAAAAAAAAATTCTTGAAAATCGGCTTTTTTTTGGCCAGTTACTCAGATGTCCCCCCTTAAATAAAGAAAAAATAAATAAAAGTTTGAACTATAGTTATTCCCAAAGGCGATAACATAACTGGCGACGAGGTTAAAAACAATAAAAAGTTATTTTGAGAAAGAAATAACATCACTGCACTAAGCATCACGTGCACGAGCGGGAAAGCAACGGGAACCGAAAAGAGAATTACAAACGGTCAGCAGAAGAAGCGACAGTGGAAAATTACCGGCGATTACATCAATAGTACCTAGCCCAAAGGCATACATAAGTAATAGGCCAAATAAAGGTAAATTGTGCGACAATTTTTTTTTTAACAACAATTTTTTTTGGAACAAGTAAAAAAAAAAAATGGATCCCAATTCAATAAACGCATTTAATTCAACATTCGAGGGTAGCGATCACAACCAACTGTCCGACTTTAATTCCCAAATCAACTCCATTGAACCAATGATTAATGGATTCTATGATAGCACAAAAAAAATACTCTTTGGCTTTATACGAAATAAATGCACTGGGCTGGAAAGACCAGTTATTCATCGGATCATGTTGTGTCCGCCGTATCGATGGTAGCGTAAATATCCTTAAGGGGGGACATCTGAGTAACTGGCAAAAAAAAAGCCGATTTTCAAGAATTTTTTTTGGCCAAATGAAAACAGCAAATCGAAAAATTTTAAAGTAGGTTTTATAATGTTATATGTGAACTACAAAAAAACATTTTTTTTTAATAAATCGAAAACAAAATGGCGGCTGTGCAGCATTTCTTCGTAGGCCCTATTTTTTTGAAAGGGGTCCATGGCCGGAAACCTAACGTCCTTAATTTTTGATCTAGAACAAAAAATCAAATTTTGTTAGTTTCTGTATCTCAACCGCTATCGACACACGTAGGATTTTTTCGATATTTTGATTTTTAGCAAAATGGTGAGTGATTAAATAAAATGTTTCAATTTTCATGAAAAAAAAACGTCACAAAATTGTTAATAAAAAAAAAAGTAAGCAAAAAAAAAAAAAATCCTACGTGTGTCGATAGCCATAGGTATTTTGTATATGTCGGGGAAACGAAATCTCCTCAGCCATCGTTGAGCTAGTTAGTTCCGTTCGTCTTCGCCGTCTCCAAGAGAATGTGTATCACGCCACTTTTCCTTCTACCCTTTTCTGACTTTCACTCAAACGTCAATCCTGAGCAACGTGTACCTGTCTCTCTCCCTCTTGCGACAGACGAACGGACCTCACTCAGTAACAGACTGTCTTCTGTCCTTGTCCTGTTACATGCTCAACTGTCATTGCGCCTGCGCGCCGGCGACAACAAGCCTTCCAGGGCTCATTCCTTAGCATGACTAAGCAGTTTTTCACTTAGCAACTAACTCGCCGACATATATACTGTTAAAATTTCAGATCGATCGGTTAAGTTTTGTTCGAGTTAGGTTTCCGGCCAACTCAAAAAAAGTGGTTTTGAGAAAAACGCGTTTAAAGTTTTAAAATCGTATATGATTACATGAGAGGCATCGCCGCAGAATGGAAAATTTCGGCACTTAGACACATTTATCGGACTCTATCTTTTGGTATGTTATTTTTAAGACCCTAAAGAATTTTTTAAGCAAAAAAAATTTTTTTCGTTTTTAAAAAAAGGTACTCAGATGTCCCCCTTAAGGTTGGAAATGGGCAGCACAGGTTCCAGGGCTGCCAACTGGGGTCGACTCGGAAAGGTTTATTAACCTGTTAAAGGAGAGTAGAAAACCTAACGGAGTTCGAATGGCGTGTTTTCGATCTTCGCTGCCTCCGTTAGGCTTTGAGCGGCAGAGAAAAAAAAGAACGAAACTTCGAGCGCGATACCGGGCGCGACGACGGTACCGAAAATAAATTAAGAATCGGGCGCCCAGATATTTAAAGAAAATAAAAAGTGAAAAAAAAAATAAAGAAGGAAGATGTAAGACATCCGGAAGTAGGGACCTGGGAAGCCAGATCGGCGAGCCCGAGAGGTAAGTGGTCAGGGACCAAGGAAGGGATAGGAAAAAGGAATATATATTTTTTTTATATGTAGAAGCCGACCAGGATCAGGTTCCAGAGGAGGAACTCCAGGCCAAGATCTGGGCCTGGCGAAATTTTTTTTGGTAGCCGCATAATTTTTTTTGATGGCACTACATTTTGTTTATTGCCGCACAATTTTTGGTGCCGCATAATATTTTGGATTGCGCTAAATTGCTAATTTTCCCCACCGATTCCTTTTGGTCTTTGCTGGCCACCAGAACGTCACTTGTGGCCCATACTTTATTCCGCCACTGCACAAAAAGTGGTCAAAAACCCCATAGTGCATTGGGCCAGCGAGCCGATATTTCGACGAAAATTCCAGTTTTAAAGCTAGACTCTTCGAATTTGGTACATATGTATGTATGTATGTTAGTGTAAATACATATAAAAATATATGTAAGTTTTAGACCGATCTGAACACGCCTTCCCTAGCAGCCCATATATGATAGGTTTCCCCTTATTGATACATGTACGGTAATAATACATTAAGGGTCCATTCTGGTTAGTTGAAAAAAAATCAAATTTTTTTTTTTTCATTTTTCGATAGCTTTAAGTGTGTAGAATATCATACTAAAAGGGCAAATCGAAATAAGTAATAATTTAAAAGTAATGAGCCTCCGAACCGGCCGACTCAAAGGATCTACAGAGCAAACATAAAACTATAACCGCGTTTTCTGGAAAACTACATTTTTCGCGCTGGCGACCATAATATCTCAGTCAATTTTTAACGAATCTTAATGATTTTTTTTTAAATACGCGTAATTAACGTGTCCATGGAATAGGCTCCAATTATATTGATAGCTTAAACATTGGATTTTTAATCAAAAAAAAAGTGAAGAAATTTTTCAAAAAAACGAAAAAAAAATTTTGAGGCGCCGCCATTTTCTTATTTTTTATTCAATTTTAAAAAAAGTAGCCTATTCCATAACCACATTCATACTAAACAAGAACATTTTTGAATTTTTTGTTTCAGTCGATTTTTACGTCCTGCAGAATGGTCGCCAGAGGAGTGCCTTTTTTGGGCATGGGCTTACGTCGCCCTGTGTCCTGCTTCAGGACATGCTCTAAAAATTATTGAAAATTTTGCTAAATAATCTTTAAACTATGATAAATATGTGTGACAAGTTTGAACTTTCTATCTCTTTTCCTTTGTCCACAAAAAATTTCTGAAAATGGCCTATTTTTTGTCCCAACTAACCAGAATGGACCCTTAAATTCATTTTTTTTAACACTTAAGCCTAGTACTCTGACGACGAAAATCCGGTGTAACACGTGTTACAGCGGCCGAACTCCATATAAAAAAAACGGTGTGAAAAACGGAAGAAGAAGAAATTTGTGCCTCCTAGATTTTGCCGGTACTCTAACGACGAAAATGATGGCTGTCAAATTGAATGGCGTTGCCAGATCAAAATAGTAAACAGTTGATCTCGGGGTGTAACAATAATTCATTTGATTTTTTTTACACCCCAAACATGGAGCGAAAATTGAAAGAGTAATATAATTGTCGGACCGAAAAATTTTCGGGCCGCGAGGATAAAGTGAAGTTAATAAGTGCGGTCAGGGCGAAGCCCATAATATGGGATTTTAATGCTTGCAAATCTTCCGTTTACGTTTATCTTAAGCAAGTAATCGTTTGTTCTGGCGCGACGACCAGTTTTCTTTTTCTTAATCAGCTCCTTAGCGGTGAAATACATAAAGAAAACACCAAAATCCAATCGGTTTGAATTCATCTTTGCTTATTTGTTTTTTGACAGCTGTTTAGTATAACCCTTTTCATAACGTTTCAGGCTTTTCCTTAATTTTTTTGGTCACACTAGCTCGGTAGCCAAATAAAGAGCGATTTTGCTATCACACGTGTTACACCGGATTTTCGTCGTCAGAGTACTAGGCTTTAACCTTAATATTAATAAGTAAAAAATAACAATACATTCAAAATGACTATAAATAAGTATTTTTCATTTTAAAATGTTCCTACGTCAAGTTCTATTGAAAACGGATTTTTAGAGTCAGAATCTGAATCACTATCACTATTGCTCCGTGCTTAAGTCGAATTCTTTCAGTTCATCATAAATCCAACTAGAAACGGAAGATGCTCTACGATTGTTTTCTATGTAGACATCAAGCAGTTGCTCATAGGTGAACTCAACCACAGCTACAATATGTCAGATTTATATATATAGGGGCAAAATTGAGCAAAAAAGCTTATTATTATTATTAGTTTATGTACACTTTGCACTTTAATGACACATATTTATATATTGGCACAAAATTTGTTATAATCCACAACAGACGGGTTAGCAGGTTAGCTTTTTTCTACTTTTGGACAACAAAAATAAATGCACACAAAGAACACATTATCAAACATGATCAAAGTCTATTTTAATACAAATATTCTACATACCTTGTAACGTCCTGTCGTCCACGGGTAGTCAGCGGGACGTCCAGGGTCTGTGCAGATATATTTATTTGGTTCAGGCGTGGTTGCTGTAAGAGATTCCGACCCCGTCCCAGAGTATAACGCTAGAGGATTATGCCGTAAATGTATCTTAATGTTTATTTACTTAAAAGGTACAATTTTCAATAATTTCCTGCCAGATCTCGATTCTGGGTTACGCCGTGGTTCCGATTCGTCCTCCTCGTCCCGAGTACGGCTGTCCGATAGGGGGATGCCGATAGTCCCGCCAGGGTATGGGCCTTGAAAGCCACCCAATAGCGAATGCGTTCGGACTCGAAAGTCAACTACGAGAGAATGCGTTCGGACTCGAAAGTCAACCGAACCCAGTAGTTGTCGGACTCGACAGTCAGCTTAGCGACGTTTGTTGGACTCGAAAGTCAGCTCGGAGAAGTTCGGACTCGAAAGTCTGCAGTATTTTGGACTCGCAAGTCAGCCGAGAGACTCGGACTCGAAAGTCGGCAGTGTTTTGGACTCGAAAGTCAGCAGAGAGAATTGGACTCGAAAGTCGGCAGAGATTGGACTCGCAAGTCAGCAGAGAGAATAGGACTCGAAAGTCAGCAGAGATCCTAACTATGATTTATAAATAGGAACCAGAGTTCCCAAAAAGTGACTTCG